>SCLG01000024.1:203709-222994 GCA_004367875.1 Oikopleura albicans
TGTACGTAAAGTATGATTGACTAACGTTTACGAGCAAACAAAAAAAAATAGATTTGTCATTCAGTATTGTGAACAGTGCATTTGAAACAAGGGATTTGCTCAAAGTGTTAATATCATGACCCAAATAATTAGCCAAATATTGTCCTCACGAATACAACAAATGCTTTAATTAATTAAAAGCTGCTTCTGGGTCGTTAATGACATGGTGAATTTCCCTCGCAGCAAGATTTCCATTACCGACGCCTAATCTAACCCATTTTTTAACAACTTGAACACTTGCCATACAACAAGGTAACGGGCTCCTGGAACATTTTTTTAGATTTGTGTTTTGCATTAGGCAGCAAAGCAATTTTCGGGTTATTATCATACCGTTTTGTTGATTAAACCCAATAATTATATAAAAGCGAGGAAATTAAATTAAATCGCTAAACTAGTGTTTTTATGTTGTTTTTTGGTGCGTGTTAACCTATAACTGGAGTTGGTGGGTTCGTGGTGGCGCAAATTATCCGGTTTTTAACCCGGCAAGCAGTAATGATCTCATTTTTTTTTGCCATACACCAACACCAATTGGTTCATCCCATAGTTTTAAATTTTTCTCTATCTCTTTTTTGTTCTTGATTTTTTAATAGCTAAATAAGCAAATATGAGATTGTTTTCGGCATTAAGCTTGACACTGTTGAATGAAGGAATCATGGGAAATGAGATACAGATTGACGGCGATATGAGCGAAATGGAGATTTATTCAATTTATGAAAATAACACTGGGATAAATTTGATGGTATGTGTGTACACGACCGCGATAAATTACACGGAACGTTTATATTGCCGTTTTAA
The DNA here is from genome assembly GCA_004367875.1 of Oikopleura albicans. Classification (NCBI taxonomy): domain Eukaryota; kingdom Metazoa; phylum Chordata; class Appendicularia; order Copelata; family Oikopleuridae; genus Oikopleura; species Oikopleura albicans. Next base: position 204,544 of record SCLG01000024.1, read on the forward strand.
GTTAAAAGTGCTACTTTTGATCTTAACATTTGATTATATCCGTGTATCAGTTATTTTGATACTATAGTATGTTTCCCGCGGATGTGAGGCATTTTAAAGTAATTCGTTTGCATGAATGTCCCCTGGGAGTTAATCAAACGTTTAGCATGAAATTTTGCGACAAACTGAAGACAAACAAATGTCAAGCTTAAATTTGCGCTACCTACCAAATAAACCCCTCCGTTATTATGTGTTCATCCATTATCTTGCATATTTTTTAGGTTTAGTATTCACGGGTACGGAGCAGTGTAATAAATAGGAACGGAATCCCGTTTTGTTACCCGCGTTTTCTCACGGGAACGTGAACGACTGCGTGCGAGAGACACTATTTAGGCATCAGACTCTAATACGTTAAAAATGTTTTGCAATACCGGTCTGTTTTCTTGGGTAAATTAAGAAAAATCATTTTTGTCATTTTGTTTGTTCAATTTTTTTTGTGAACGAGTTGAATTTTTTGTTTTAGGTAGACCCGCTACTCGAGGAAAATGGATTCGAAAAAACACCGAGATTGGGTTTGAATCGTGGAAGTGATAATGCTAGAAGACAAGCGTTAATACGGATAATGTTTAATGTTTTAAACAAAGGCGACAAAAACGACAAAAATTTCATAAGAAAGTAAGTAAATGATTTGAAAGATTTTTTTAGAAAACTTTTGCGTTATGGAGGGGAATTATGAGGCACTACTGGAAAACGGAGAAACAGGAAAACGGAGAAACGGGTAAACGGAGAAAATTCTTAAAATCTAATTCTTATAAAATTTTCTCCGTTTTCCAGTAGTGCCAATTAGGAGTTGTTTACAAACATTTCTCAGCAGAAAATTTATTATAGCGGCCCTACTAAAATTGCTAAAAAATTGCCCTACCCTACCAGAATTGGCACGAATTTGGGTAAACGGCTACGTCAAGTAACTGGTCTGAATACCGTACCAAAATATAGTAAATTTTGAGTCATAATTTATGACTCATAAACAGAGAATTTGGAATAGTGAAAAAATGACAACTACAAAAATTTTACCCTGTAAAAATTCAACATGCATTTACAGCTTCATTTTTGGGTTTGATGCAACCAAAAGTAGAAATGGCAAAATATCTAATTAATTGAGCATTATTTTTTTAACTTTAACTCTCCGTTTCTTCCGATTTACCTATTTTCGATTAACTACTACATAAAATATATACAGACTAATTATCAATTTAAGTCATCAATTCTGCCACATAATTGACCACTGGGTTTATATATTCGTACGATTAAGTCTGATCTTCATCTTTTAAGTCTTACAAGGTGATTTTAGATTATTCTAGGTTTGATTAACATGTAAACACTGGTCAAAATATATCCGAGTTAGGCAAAGTCGTTTAGTAAATTAAATTTAGAATATTCAATTATGGATGTCATTGTTATCCCGCTGGTCCCCGGCAGTTATTAAAAACTGGACATGGAAAGCCACTTGACGAGATCGATCTTGCTTGTCAGAAACATAAGAATTGCTACAAGAGCCGGATTACAAAAAGGTTTTAGGTGAAATTTAGTAGAACCTGTCCCACATTTTTTTAGGCATTTCGCTAATAGCTCAAAATTTATTAAAGTTATCCTCACTCGGATTTTGATTGGTTTGTATATCACGGTTATTTCTCTTGTTGCGATTAATTTCCGATAAACCGGAAAATGTCATCCTGTTACCGGTTTTAATAAATGTGTACTTCCCATTGTACGCAAAATTCGACGCGACTGGTATAATTATAATAAATTTATTATAACCCACCAGATCATTTCGACTTCATTGTACTTGTTGGGATACTCAGACAAGACTAGAATTCTTTCACAGAACATCTGATAAATCAAATTTAATCCACAAAAGTGTATAAAATCGCTGTTTAATGATGGATCCTGGCGCGATGGTGCTGGCTGTAACCCCGAAAATACTGCTTATAAAATGATTGCTAATTTAAGGGATTNCGCTCATATAAATTAAAAATTGACTACTTCAAGATCCGCTTAGTTGTAGCTCGGCGGAGATACGCAGAATGGTCTATTTTGACACGCCGTGGGGGGTATATTTGTTGATGAATTTTTTTGATTATTGTTTAATATGGCTTATCAAACTTCACTGATTGAACATGCCGAGTTTCAAATAAATTGGTCTTTTATTCGAAGAGAAAATGACATCATCTCAGAGTCTCATTTCTCAAGCAAGGAGGGTATTGACCATCCTTAAAGTTATCCTCACTCGGATTTTGATTGCTTTGTCTATCTTCGCCATTTCACTTGTTGCGATTAATTTCCGATAAACCGGAAATTTACATCCTGTTACCGGTTTTAATAAATGTCTACTTCCCATTGTACGCAAAATTCGACACGAGTGGTATAATTATACAGTCCTTAACCATTTATCGGACGCTTTTTCGGCAAAAATGGGGTCATTCTAATAAAAATGACCTCTTTTGTGACGATGCTCATTTATCGGGCGCTATTTTCGAGAACCGAAAACGTCCGATAAAAGGACTGTAATAAATTTATAATAACCCACCCGATCATTTCGACTTAATTGTACTTGTTGGAATACTCAGACAAGACTAGAATTCTTTCACAGAACATCTGATAAATCAAATGTAATCCACAAAAGTGTATAAAATCGCTGTTTAATGATGGATCCTGGCGCGATGGTGCTGGCTGTAACCCCGAAAATACTGCTTATAAAATGATTGCTAATTTAAGGGATTATACCATTTCATGTAGGGCGGACCAAACTTCTTGTCGTAAATCACTATGTGAATGCGACTTAGAATTTGCCACGGCTATTACTAATATTCCAAATTTTGATCAGGTACATAATCATACACTTCTGGTAAGAAACGGGTTTGAGTATGAATCAAATTGTCCGAAACGGGGTTACGGCACCAGTGATGAACTACGCTGCTGTGGAACTAAGAAAAGTTTTCCAAATGTGTAAGTACTACTTCATTTGGAGGAAAAGTTGGCTTACTCAAATTCCAAATTTTCTAATAAATCCAATGTTAAAGCTTATGTCAAGCTAAGGNTTATACTGTTGTGCACTTATACTGTTGTGCACTTATACTGTTGTGCACTTATACTGTTGTGCACTTATACTGTTGTGCACTTATTTGGACAATTTGCACTTATTTGGACGGGCGAAGTGTCCACATAAATGCACGGGGAATGTATAAAAGTTTTCTTGTAAATAAAAACACAGGATGCGCCGTTAACCGACCATACACATTTTTCTAAAAGTGGCCTGGTTAAGAGCAAAGTGGAGCCACTGTGGAGGTAAGACGCTTCATTACCGATTGCCCTTTTCATCAAATTGATTATTATATTCGTAATTAATTTATAGTCGTTTTCTTGTGATTTATTACATTTTTAAGCGATATACTCAATGGGCAAAAAGATACTTGTTGTGAAAATGTCGCATACAACTCGAACCGTGAAGAATGTTGCGACGAGAATTCGGTGGCAAAAATTGGCCATTGCGAGTCTGGCAGCGACCGGCAACTTGATTTCAAATAAGAAGCGATACGAACATATTGTGGCATGACGATGAACTGATTGTTTTAAACAAAAAAATATTTGTACAATTGTATCAACCTTTGTAAATAGGTTTTTCTAGCATCGTTATGAAACCTAGGTTCAAGAACATGCATAGAGGGAAGTCAAAGTAAGCGTTCTGCACGTACTTTATAGCTTCCAATAGATCGTGACGTTTTAATAGAATTGAAAGTTCCATTGAAAACATCCTTTAGCTAGAAGTGTAGCCGTAAACGGACATTCTTTACTGAAAATTATGAATTTTGAGTACCCTGATTTTGTGTTATAACTGATACAGTACACGATTCCTTATGGGCCGCTCCTTTATGGACCAACTTTTTGGAGCCCTCATGGTGGTCCATAATGGTGGCCTCATGATGGCCCGTAAGAGATCCGGGACTGTACTAGATATTTGAGAAAACAATACCTAGAAATACTTACGCGTTTTAAAATGAACTAAATAAAAGAGGCTTAAAAGAGTCGTTATACGGTATAAATTATACCGATTAAGTTTATTTTATTTTTCCAAACATTTTTTCGTGTACGGTACACGGTGTACCCTAACATAACACACCGTGTCGCACCGAAATCAAGCATTTTTTTCTGTAGATAATTTGAAATTCTAAAATCTGACAAGGTTTATCAGATAAACCAATCCAAATTATGTACACGGTTTGTACATTCTAAAAACTTCGTTATATTTTTAACTGGCCCAGAAAATTTCAAAATTTCGTAAATTTATTTGGTAGAACCACTATCATAATGAAATCGATTATTCGAAACTAAAAAGCTAAAAAGTGTATTTTATTGGAATGGAATATTTTGATCTGGAAAACGTCCGTCTTGATTTTATGTACAGCTTGAAGAGCACAACATATAATTGTTCTTCGAAATCTGATGAGCGAAATTTGATTTTTAGTATTTCATTATTTGCCTGTTAAATGAAATAAAAGTAATCAAATGTTTTACTTACATGAAACCAATTTTATAATTTCATAATCCTCATTTGGCACAATTATGGGCGTCATCGCCTTAAGTAACAGTACTCTTATTTACTTATTATTGTGTTACAATTACTAATAATTATTACTTCACTATTTTTACGCCATTTGCACAAATTCAACATAAAGTTATTGCAATGAATCGAGATATATTTTATAAAAACCTATTAGATGATATGTGTTCTTTGATTGCTGATTGTTCTTGGTAAGTTCTTAATTTTAATGTATATTTCAACTATTTATTTAATATTGAACAGGTTGGCCCAACCTGGTTGGCAAGTTTTTTTTTGCGATTTGTAAGGTTTGGTTTGAATTTTCAGCCAAACGTTTCCCAATTATAGCTTCGAATACTACTGTAGGTGTTTACTGCCTTTATAAAGTTGGCTTGGCCACTTTCTTGGTGATTATAAGTTATAATTTATATGTCTTATATGATTATGAAAATATTCTATCATTATGTTATCTTGAATCAAGATTCTTGATTGTGTTTCTCGAGGAATTGCTTGTTATACCTATTTATAGACCTTCTTTTTGGGCGCAGTTGGCCAGAAAGGAAATAAATACGTCCAACGCGGTCTGCTCAAATGCTGGACGGGTAATTTTTTTATTTGTTTTCAAGTTCGCGTCGCCGTAGGCTATCTGTGTTTTTCTGTAAGTACAATAAAACAGTAATGTAATCAAACAGTAATGTAAACAAAAAATGTACTTTGTAGCCCTTTCCCTTAGTACAAAACTTATTTACCCGATTGATTGAGCCGTCCTTAAGTTTCAAATTAAAATTTATACCAAAATAAAATATTTTATAGAAGTCCCCGTAGGTTTAGTTACGCTTTGTTTTACAGTGTTTCCCAAAGCTTACCTTATGTTTAGGGGTGCATGAGGATTTTTAGATTACGTCCGAAGATGACGAAATTTTGGTTGTGGGGCTGAAATCATGGGAATATCACGAATTTGTGAAAAAAAATTACATTTGAAAANTTTTTTCGAAATTTTAGGGGTCTGAAATTTGTAGGGTACTGAAATTCCTAACTAGGTGACTCCATCGAGTTATTGAGCTTAAAAAAAGAACCTTAAAGCAGTTTCAGCTACTGAATCCAAAAATTTAATCCAATTTTAGTGCATTTGAGTGCATATGGGTTTTTGGCCCATATATAGGTTTCACCCTTAAATTGCTTATAATTGGTCAAAATAAAAAGTTTGACATGTTTTTAAGGTCAAAAAACCCCAAGGATTCCGAATATTAAGTTTATTTGGTGCAAAAATTAGCAAAAAGTACTTTTAGTACCTTGAAAATTTCTCACTGTCGTTGAAAAATGGTCAACTAAAATTATATAGATTTAAAATGAGTAGACTATTCAGTGGCCCAATGGTTCAGTGGAGCGTCCGTCTGGCTTCCACAGGCAAGGCCTGGGTTCGAAACCCACATTCCGGATCACTTTTTTTCAATGACCAAATTTTTTTTCGGAAATTTTTTTCTTTTTTGCATCAATTTCGCAGGACAATTAGGTTTTTGCAAGCATTAAACAGTGACTAAAGTGTAATAAATCAAAAAGAAACAAATAAAAATAAGAATTATTAAAAATGGATGGAAAAGAGGCTGAAATCGTATAGTACAAATCAGGTAATAGATTCCTATTTCCTAACTAGGTGAAACAATCGAGCTATTGAGCTGAAAAATAGAAGAGTATGCGCGTATAACCAATCCCATGGCAGAGCAGCCCCGCGAAGCGGGGCTGAGTATGCGCGTATAACCAATCCCATGTCAGGGCTGAGTATGCGCGTGTAACCAGTCCCATGACAGAGCAGCCCCGCGAAGCGGAGCTGAGTATGCGCGTCTAACCAATCCCATGACAGGGCNTAGAGCGGACCAAACTTCTTGTCGTAAATCACTATGTGAATGCGACTTAGAATTTGCCACGGCTATTACTAATATTCCAAATTTTGATCAGGTACATAATCATACACTTCTGGTAAGAAACGGGTTTGAGTATGAATCAAATTGTCCGAAACGGGGTTACGGCACCAGTGATGAACTACGCTGCTGTGGAACTAAGAAAAGTTTTCCAAATGTGTAAGTACTACGTAATTTGGAGGAAAAGTTGGCTTATTCAAATTCCAAATTTTCTAATAAATCCAATGTTAAAGCTTATGTCAAGCTAAGGCCTACAAGGAAGAGCGCTATTGCTTTTAGACCGCAAAAATGCGCATAAAGTGGCATGATAATACAGTCTCTGTGCACTTATTTGGACATTTTTCCCTTATTTGGACGGGCGAAGTGTCCACGTAAATACACGGGGAATGTATAAAAGTTTTCCTGTTAATAAAAACACAGGATGCGCCGTTAACCGACCATACACATATTTGTAAAAGTGGCCTGGTTAAGAGCAAAGTGGAGGTAAGACACTTCATTACCGCTTGCCCTTTTCATGAAATTGATTATTATATTCGTAATAAAATTTATAGTCGTTTTTTTGTGATTTATTAAATTTTTAAGCGATATACTGAATGGGCAAAAAGATACTTGTTGTGAAAATGTCGCATACAACTCGGACCGGGAAGAATGTTGCGACGAGAATTCGGTGGCAAAAATAGGCCATTGCGAGTCTGGCAGCGACCGGCAACTTGATTTCAAATAAGAAGCGATACGAACATATTGTAGCATGACGATGAACTGGTTGTTTTAAACAAAAAAATATTTGTACAATTGTATCAAACCTTTGTAAATAGGTTTTTCTAGCATCGTTATGAAACCTAGGTTCAAGAACATGCATAGAGTGAAGTCAAAGTAAGCGTCCTGCACGTACTTTATAGCTTCCATTAGATCGTGACGTTTTAATAGAATTGAAAGTTCCGTTGAAAACATACTTTAGCTAAAAGTGTAGCCGTACACGCACATATATCGTTTACTGAAAATTAGAAATTTTGAGTACCCTGATTTTTTATTATTACTAATACAGTCTCGGATTTCTTATGAGCCGCGGTATGGTGATACATAAGAGATCCGGGACTGTACTAGATATTTGAGAAAACATTACCTAGAAATTCTTACGCGTTTTAAAATGAACTAAATAAAAGAGGCTTTAAAGAGTCTTTATACCGATCAGATTAATTTTATTTCTCCAAAAACGTTTTTTCTGTACACCGCGGTGCACCGTGTCGCACCAAATTCGAGCATTTTTTTTGTAGATAATTTGAAATTCTAAAATCAAGGTTTATAAGATAAACCAATCCAAATTGTGTACACGGTTTGAACATTCTAAAAACTTCGTTATATTTAACTGACACAGAAAATTTTAAAATTTCGTAATTTATTTTTTGTAGAACCACTATCTGATAGTGACTATCATAATGAAATCGATTATTCCGAATAGTTTATTCGAAAGTAAAATTTTTAGTCTAAAAGGCTAAAAAGTGTATTTTATTGGTATGGAATATTTTGATCTGGAAAACGTCCGTCTTGATTTTATGTACAGCTTGAAGAGCACAACATACATAATTGTTCTTCGAAATCCGATGAGCGAAACTTGATTTTTAGTATTTCATTATTTGCCTGTTAAATGAAATAAAAGTAATCAAATGTTTTACAGTAAAACTTTTACTTATATGAAACCAATTTCATAATTTCATAATCCTCATTTGGCACAATTGCTGACCGTTATGGCCCATAACTTATGGGCGCCATGGCCCATGACTCATGGCCCTAAGTAACAGTACTCTTATTTACTTATTATTGTGTTACAATTACTTCACTATTTTACGCCATTTGCAGAAATTCAGCAGAAAGTTATTGCAATGAATCGAGATATATTTTATAAAAACCTATTAGATGATATGTGTTCTTTGATTGCTGATTGTTCTTGGTAAGTTCTTAATTTTAATATATATTTTTTAATATATATTTCCGTTATTGATTTAATATTGAACAGGTTGCCAAGCTTTTTTTGCCATTTGTGAGGTCTGGTTTGAATTTTTTCTTAAAAAAGTTGGCTTTCAGTCAAACGTTTTCCAATTATAACTGCGAATACTAGTAGTTGTTTACTGCCTTTATATGAAGTTGGCCACTTTCCTGGTGATTATAACGTCCGCCGCTTGCGCCGTTATATTAAACGTGTAATACACGTATATCGTCGTGTATTGTCACAAAATCTTATGTCTTACATGATTATGAAAATATTCTAGCATGTTGTCTTGTTTGCGTTTCTCGATTTTTTGTAACAAAATTTTTGTTGTACCTATTTATATACTAAGGTATTTTTTATTAGATTTTCTGTCTCGGGTCGTCGCGCATATATCGCGCTTTCGAAATTTCCCTTTAGACCCCGGGCCGTCAGCGCGATTTCTCACCATGTCACGCCCTTACGACCCGCGGGGTCGATAGGTATGGCAGCCTATTTATAGACCTTTTTGGGAGCATTTGGCCAGAAACGAAATAAATACCTCCAACACAGTCTGCTCAAATGCTGGACGGGTAAATTTTTGATTTGTTTTCAAGTTCGAGTCGCCGTAGGCTATCTATGTTTTTCTCTAAGTACAATAAAACACTAATGTTAACAAAAAATGTACTATGTAGCCCTTTTCCCTTAGTACAAAATTGATTAACACGATTGATTGACCCGCGGGGGGTACCCGTCCTTAAGTTTCAAATTTAAATTTATACCAACAAAAATTTTATAGAAGTCCCCGTTTAGTTACGCTTTTTTACAGTATTTCCAGAAACTTACGTTATGTTTGCGGTTTTTGGCGAATTCGATATATTACAATTGTCAAATTTATTTATTTAGTCCTATTTCTAATTGTGCAAATGTTTCTGCGCTCATCTATAATCGCCTTCGGCTGGAATATTCAGAAAGTGCAACAAATTGGGTTGGATTTTATTTTAGATCATCAAAAGATACTCTTCAGCTTGGGCCTTTCTGTGGGAATCCTGCGTGTCAAACTCTTAATTTTAAAAAAGGAGTTTGCGGGAAAGCCGCACAAACAATGAAATCGGTTTTAGTTGATGACGTTCATAATTTTCCCGGACATATTGCATGTGACGAAAAAAGTCGATCGGAACTTGTTGTGCCTATTGTTCACCAGGTTTTTTATGTTATCTGACTGAACCATATAAATCAATTCTGAATTTTAGATAATATAGGGTTTGGTGAACTCTATACGGTCCCTGAACCCCTTTCGGTTCTTTTTGTTACCACAGATCGGAAAAGCACATAAACTGTACTAAATTTTACAGCAAAATGTTCAAACAAACACAAAAATCAACAAATTTGGCAAGAGGGTTATTTTTCACAAGAGAATACAAATAAAATCTAATAAATATTCGATTTCGGGAATCGGATGTTTAGCTTTTTGTTCCATTTTTATACGACGAAAATTTTCCTTCTACCGGTACTGTATCATATCTTTCGATCAAAATGCGGTTTATTAGTCGAATTCATGTTGACTATTACCGAGGTTTCCTTCCATAAATTACATTCTAGTTTGCATTGAGTTTCCGTTTTCGGAAATTATGAACTTATGTTAAATATGACTTATTTATTAGGGTTTCCTCATTGGCGTTCTGGACATGGACTCTCCGATTCTCAATGGATTTACAGATACTGACAGAAAATATTGTGAAATGCTGATACAAACTCTTACAGAAAAAACTGAACTTAATAAGCTGATTTCTTATTATGATTTGAAGGTTAATGACGTATCGTAATTATCTATTTTCATTATGTAACTATACATTCTATTTAAACAGTCAAATTAATTGTAATTCAGATGTTCCATATGGATTTTTTATTTTCATATGAAAAAACCCCCGATTTAAAATACCAATCAGAATATTTATATAAAACTTGTTTAAAATGTCGGGAACTATTTTTTTTTCTTTTCTTAAATTTGCTCAAATTGAAAAATAAAAATCACCATGATTCTTATTTTTTTAATTAAATTTTACGCCCGAAACTATTTGAAATTTTTTTCTGCGCCCAGTAATAAAAAAAAGTACGTTTTCCCGTTGAGCTATCTTTGGTTTAATAAATTCGGATCGTTTAGAAAGGCGTTCTGAGCACTTTTTGCATTTTACTGCCATCCGGCATTTTCTTCTTTTTTTTTCTGAGCGTCCTAGGCAGTTTGGGTCTGGCCGAAATTAATTCTTATTGAAACTTTTAGATTATAAGAAACCTTTCTTTGCCCTTGATTTAAAATTTATTACAAGTTTAATACACGTAAAAATAATAAAGAAGTTAATGTAGAATAGTGAATCGGTCAAACTTTTGTCGACCAAGGCCTTGATATTTTATCTACAACAAATTACGTGTTAATTTAAATTTAAGCGTTAAAAATTCGTCCACAAAAATTCGACCAATTGGCCTTATGAACTTTGTTCATTCAAACTGTCAGATGGGGATATAACATCCCTATGAGATGGTTTGAACATCCCGGTCGTTTATACTGTTTCATCAACACTGATCGTACGAGTTAAGTTTATAAATCACGCTTCATATCATCGGGATTTCGAAAAAAAATATTTACTATATATTTTAATTACTGTGCAGTCCATATAAGTTAAATTACTTTACAAAACAGTTATAAAACTCTGAAAACTAATTAATTTCATTCAAATTGACGATTTTGTTTATATTTATATTATATTGATGATTAAACCATTTCAGTAAAATGGATTTTAGTGCACTATAGTGGCATTTTGACGGTAATAATTGCTGTGAAATTCAATATTCTTTGGAATATTCTCTGTCGAAGTATTTTTTTTTTCGTTGGCCGCTAAATTCACACATCCGGATTAAAATAAATATATTGACAAACAAAACGTTGAAAGGGTTTTTTCGTTTAGAGGAACATGTGAACGTGTCCGAGTTAAAAATGCCTCTATCAGATCATTCAACAAGCACCATATTCGTAGTATTTACCTTGTGGAGCAGTTTTGACTATAGTACCTACTGTATAGTATACCTATAATGTATAGGTAACAGCCTTATGCTATAGCCATAAGTTATGACTTACACTAATATGCGAATGTAAATACTACCGTCAAGGCCCCAAAATTTTCGAAAATGCAACTTACCTCAAGCCCGGTTCACTTTAATCTTCATAAATTATGAATCATAAACATTCATACAATAAATCTATGATAGTTCCCCTTTTTATAAATTATATACAACATAATGTACTTTGAGGTCGACCACATTAGAGCCGTTTTTTGACAAAATTGGCTATAACTTATAATCAATATTTTTCAGACATAAATTAGTTATTATACTAATAATTTGATACTAGTAATTCGTATCAAATTGGCGTATTAAACTAAAACAAAGTACTTCAAATAAGTTACAAATTGACGATTAAAGGAAACTCGCTTGTTTTCAAAATCATCCGGAAAGTAGCAAAGATGTTTTACGAGCGAATAATCGTAATAGGAGAAATCATAATTTAACTGCTACTGTGAATTAAGCCCCATAAATTTTTCATCATTTCAACGATAATTTTGAATTAGGGTTTTCATTGTTGTGAACTATGCATTTTAAAACTATATTGGCTTCCAGAGAATGAAATTTAAAGAGATCTATGGATTTTCAAAAAATACAATCGGAAGCAACTTGACTTCGGTTTCACCAAAAGAAGGGATTTTTACATTTTATTTTTTCATAAAATCAGTTTAGACACGTTTTATTTTAATAAGTTTGTTTTCTCACGCAGTGTTGAAAACGTCATATAAGAGCATATTATTAATATAGCTTAATGCAGGGAAAGTTTTAACCATCAAGCGCACATCAATAAATTATCATTTGGAAAAATAAACATTGATAAGACATGGCGCAGATATAGCAGTCAACTTGCTAGCTTGTCGTGCAGGGCGTAGGCGGTTATAATAACGAATCTATCATAGTCGGCATGAGTTAATTCAATTGAATTAAGCATAAGCTGTTTCAATTGACTGCATATATAAAATGGTATATAAATAATTGCGTGTTTACGAATTCACTATGGACCATAGACTATGGTTCTTTGAGCTACAAAAAAAAATATAAGATACTCAATACATTTTGAATTTTGAAATAAATTAATGGTGCATTAGCACCGGACCGTGCCACCGGTTAACTCCCAAGGGTCACGACCGGTTGTATAAATAGAAGCAACAAACAATTTATGAATCCTAAATTAAGTTATTTATTCAATTTTAGCATCAGTAATAGTTTATCTAATTTTATTCGTCATCAACGAAAGCCGTGAAGTTGGCGGCAACAAGTTCAGGGAGGACCAATTACGTCTTCAAGTAGAATCGCTATCTCATCAGCGGAATAAATCATATTTCGCTGTACCTGAAAGTAAATCACATAAAGAAGAGCAAATAAAACCGATCGATAATAACTCCAAACCCATTAGAAACCATCTCATTAAAGGCATCGAAGATGCCCAAAACCAGAAAGGTAAAAAAATGCACACAGTGTTTTGCAAAGTTTGTTCCACAGGTCGATACAGGCGGCGCCGTTTCAAAACGTGTCGTTTTTTCAAAGTCGTGATCTACGAGTCAAACTGTATCATACTTGTGACTTTCGTAAAGATAAGGTCGGGTACGAGTGTTAGGCGCGTTACAGTTAGGTAGGTTCTGTTCAGAAGTAATTTAATGGTTTGTCACAGCGTATGTCGGACTCCAGACTGGGACTGTAAACAAATTGTATCTGGGACTAGGACTGTTAACAAGATTATCTTCACCTCATTTTTAAATTCTAAACAGTATAGAATTATCATACTTTTCTTTTTTTTTGAGATCAACTCACCATGAGTCAACAAATTGTTATTATGTTATTTAGTACTTTGTTGAAAAACGATAAAATAGGATTATAACAATTACTTTTAGGGCGCTTTTAATTATTGTACTGCCAAGCTAATTACCATTTTTTCAAATAAAAGGGTCTTAATTATACTTGTTTGAGTCAAAAAAAAAAGTCAAACGGTTCGATACTTACTACGGTTCGAGACATCAAATGCTTACTTGGGTTCGGGCTTTTTCTCTACCTTAGTCTAAGGTCCTTAGATGTACAAACCTAAGGTGAACTTCGAAAAAATATTCATTATGTTTACCAGAATACCAATCAGGAGAGCACCTATTCCTCTTAATTCGTGTAGTATATTTCTCGTTGGACGTGATTGGTTATGTGGTAAGCATATGAGCCTTTGAGCAAGTCAACCATTTTCAATTAAAAGTAGTCCAACCGAAGTATCATTCTAAACTGTGGACTAGTCAACTACTCCGACCCGACCTCTTGCGTATGATTTGCCTTAACTTTTGACTCGCAACTTTGCCGCAATGACAGTATGTGCAATAAATTAATATTTTCAGACCAGGAAATGTTTACAACAAGTTTTTTCGGGATTTTAAATTCAGAAGTTTTACTTCAATATTAAGCGCCACAGACTGGAATTTTTGACGCAAAATTATTGAAGTTTTTCAGCTTCTTTGTTGACAACACTGATATACCGTATATCATATACGGAAAGGTTACAAGCTTATATTTTTGGTAGCGTTGTTAGTCCAACAAGATACCGGTAGAGAGATTCAGGTAGATGTGCAATAAATTTGTGTCAAATTATCATAACAGCTTTGGGTTTGATAAGCACATCAAATGAATCCTATATCAAAACGTAAGCTCGAGGCTGCTCTGTCATCTAAATTTGACAATTGCATGGATAATTGCATGGTGATGTCCATGTCTTTTAATTTTCCAAAACATCTATAGGCTAAAATTCCACTGAGTTTTACCAGATATAGTAAGTTATCTTAATGTAAACTACTGATAAGCTCAAAAAACGAGAAGTTACTCGACTTGGTGAAGAATTCATAAAACACATTGACAAATTCCTTACATCAAAGACATATGAAATTTCGCTACCTGGGCTGGCTATCACTGGTACAAAAAAATGTGGCACATATGCGCTTCTCCAATTTCTACTCGCCCATCCAAATATCCAAGGGGCACTTTATCCGACCAAGGAATTTACGTTTACGGACACTGGACGATTTGAAATTGATTTTGCGGCGTTTGTCCGACATTTACAATTCAGTACGAATCGTGCTTTGGTGAGAAAATATCGACTCGTTAAGATTGTTGGATTTAACCAATTACGACTCCGTTACAATCAATATAAAACTAATCAACAGAATGGTTTGTTTAATTGTGAAAAATTAAATATTCCAGTTAACATCATCAGCAAAATAACCGTTCCTACTTACATTATGACAGTTTTTGGTTCTTAAAAATATCGGCCCTTATACGGTCCTTTTTGGACGGTTTGGAAACACTTTTCGCTAAGAAGCCACCTTAACTCCGATTCGCCGCTTATGAACTAGTGTTCATTCGCCGGTACCTACACACCGTCTGTAGGTCACTTTCATCCCTTCGTCATTTCTTACCCGTGAAACATTTAGTGATAAAAATTAGACGGAATAGTCTCCCAAGTATACTCTATCAGAATATGATCACGAAATTAAAATAAATCATTTGGTTGTGCCACTATGTGCCGCTATGTGCGCCCAACTTTGCCTAAGACCAACAAAAAACGAAAAAAATCATCATTGACGGTCATATATTGACATTTTCTGAACGGATTTGTAATAAACTCGATTATTAGAAAAAAATTCTACGGCAATTTCCTCTAATAAAATGTTAAAATTGGCAAAATAAAATTTAAATTTAAAATTTTACAAAGAAAAAGAAACAAAAATAGTGGTGAACAATGTTCATTTTTTAGCATGCTCAAAAAACTATCAAATCCAAGAAATCAATTTTGAACCACTTTTAGGAAAGTTAAAAAAAAAGAAAAAAATTAGTGTGCTCCATTATGTGTACGACTTAACTAAACCTTAACATTTTAACTTTTTAACTCCTGGAGCGCGTGCGATTTTATGGCGCAAAAGCGGTCGACTTTTCGAAATTCGATTATGCATTTTCCACTTTAACNTACAATTTTTTTCTAATAATCGATCTTCCAATGAAAACAAACCGTTTGTCCCCTACGCGTGATTTTATGTTGGAAGAAGGCTTTTTTTGTTAAAAACAGCGCGAAATGGGTCGCCTAGATGGCTCAATTTCGAGACACCTACTGTATGAAAATAAAGTTTTGGTTCTCGTTTTAGGAAGTCAAAGGCCATAAAACTTATTTGGTCAAACCAAACCGACCACTTCAAAAAGTGGTTTAACCGTGAGAGCGACATCCGTAAAAAATCGCACACCGTGTGTAGCAGCGGCGAATGAGGGTTAACAGCACTAAGGCGTGTGAAAAATATTTTATACCATGTATGTACATGTGTAGGAAATCACAGTTAACTGTTGGGAAACGTTTTCCGCAAATCCATCTTTACCGTAATTGCCAATGTTTCAGTCCTACTCTGTACTTCGTACTTTAGACGGTAGTGAGTCAGTACAGGAGTCACTAAAATAGTGGCTCCATATTAAAATTTAACTAAAAATTTCAATTACTAAAACTAAGTCTGATACGTGTACAGACGGAAAACAAAAACCCGATTGGGGTAGGGTTTTATAATTTTTGAATTATTTAGAAATAAGGGAAACAGTGGCTCAGAGCGCAGATGTTAACTTACTAACCTAAACTTAATGTAAACTTTACACCTAACCTCAGGATCATAAATGTCAGATTATACTATTAGTCAGAAGTTCAAAACAGAACGGAAATAACAGTTTTATAATCTGACTGTGGCTCACCTTTGATTCGACACACAAAATATAACTTTCAATTAGGATAATGAAAGAATGAAACTGATCGTCTTATATTTGAAAGTTCTTTGAATTCTGTTTATTATTTAATTTATTAATTATTTTTTACAATTTTTGTTTTTAACTGCGTTGAAATGTCCAAAATGGGTTAACTGCTAATCTTAGGTCTACCAGTATTTTAAACAGATAATCTGAAACTAAATTTAAAGGAACTTTAATACCCGAATGGCTGAACAAAATCTCAAATGGACTTGACGATTGGTTTAATTCCATCAGAATTCTGCACAGTTTTTGTGATCCAGTAAAACGACTGCAATCGGAATTTGTTCACGTAACATCTTCACATGACACAAATTGGACAATAGGAACCGTAACAAAATAAAAAATCAAAACTATCATCGGAGTTTTTCTCTACTTTCAACCGGAGATAATAACTAGTTACCTAGTAATTCGCTTTTGTAGTTTTTCTCGCATTAAAAACAAACTTTTATGGACCTAAAAACTATCGGAATAAAAAAAATCAACTAAAAGTAAGTATAATATACCGGTGATGTCCAAGACTCATAGCACTCTGTCCGCCTACGCCCTATCGTGAAATGCACACTGTGCTGTAATATTTAATTTTACGCTCGTGCTCAAATATTTCATTTTCACGTTAAAAATTAGAGCGTATCCGCTGTAATATTTTTGCGAATTACGTTTATTAGATGCGCAGTTTATCGGAAAATCGTCAAAACTCTATCCATTCGCAAACCAAACATTCGCCGAGTTTGTTCGTATTTATCTACCACAATTGGGCGAGCTTCCCCTACGAATAACCAATATGTTTACGGTGGTAAGTTTTCCATTCAGGGTTGCTAAATTCAAGCAGAAAGAAGAACCGGGCTAAGGAGAGTTAACTCGAAAAAATCTTTTACTGGCCTAGAATATAATTTTTTGGCCGAAAAACCTATCTATTGAAAGTAAGGAGTTAGCTTTAAGCTACACTGTATATACTCTTGACTATTTTAGGCTAAAACTTTTAGCATATTTTATACAGTATGTTTAGGTACCTTTTTTATTAGAGTCTTTACTTTCAATACAGATGTTTTTGATTCTCGAACATAGCGTCCGTATTGAGGTGAATTGTCATAACGTCTCCATTTTCCACAAAAAAGCATCCGTATTGGAAGAAGTCGTGCGTGCGTATTGAGAGTAAGGACTGTATGGTATTATATGGATTACTTTTCACAAAACACCGTACTTTTTAGGGTACATATGAAAAAGAAGCAGGGATCGCCAAAACATACGGAAAATATCGTTATATCGCTGTCGACGGTGAGCGTCTCCTTACCAATCCAACACTCGTCTTTTCCCAAATTGAAGAGCAACTGTTTCCTCATCTGCCAAAAGGAAACCACTTTTTCGTACAACGTCGATTTGTCCGCAAGCCAGACAAATATCACTGTCTAAGAAAAGATTTGAAAGCTCCAAACATACGGTTTGTTCGCTCATAAGAGTTTTAGGCTCAACTTTTTATGTACATGAGCTGAAATGTATTGAGGCACGATTGCTAGCGTGTAATTAGTCTGTATACTAAGTACAGTAATCAGCGTCTCTGATCAAATCATTTCACCACCAGAACAAAATAAGGAATGGCTCAAAAAATCGAAAAAAAACTGGTAATGTCATTCGACTCAGAATCGAAAAGTAGATTTTAGGGACCGAGGTCAATTTTGCGCCAAGTTCAACGGTTCACGTGATAAATGAGTCATAAGACCTCGAAAGTGGCCATATTTACGCACTCTTATTTTTTTCTCTATTATGTTTTCACCGTTTATTTGATTATAATTTAGGAGTAATTTTATTTGCTTGGATAATAAAAAGGGAAGGACACGAAAAGGCAAAAAGACAATCGATGGGGAAACAATGTCCATGCTACGAAACCTATACACTGACAAAAACCTTAATGCTCAAAAACTGCTCGGTATAAAATTTTCCTGGCTGTGAATGATTATTGAATGTGTTGTGCGCCAAAACATATGCGGTTGTTGCCCATAGCCCTCACATTTTATTGCTCAAGGAAAAAAAGGACCATAATTTATGGCACTATATGTACACTACAGTCCTTAACCATTTATCGGACGTTTT
>SCLG01000024.1:248953-269089 GCA_004367875.1 Oikopleura albicans
ATTCGCGACTGTCCGACCTGTCATGGCGGAATAGTTTTGCAGACTGGAGTATTCACATAAAAGAAACTGGCGGCCACGGGAATAGAAAACCACCAATTGGATTTTGCCGCATTGAAAACACATCGTCAGCAGCAACGCGTGATATTGTTAACGAGATCATTCGGACAATGAAAGGCAAAACATGGCAGGAATTGAAATTTCCTGATTTATGGGATAAATTTCAGCAAGAAACGGTTAGTCAAAAAAAGGGTGCGCTGAGCGCTTTTTTATTAGTAATTTAAATTAAAATCAGACAATGGATTTTGTGAAAAGTCGCGAACTATTTCTCAGAAATTACCCAAAAACTTATGGAAAATTCCTATACACATGTATACACTGTATTTATGTACTTATATCATATAAGTCTTATATATGTATGTGTATACCCGTGTAAATCTCAATGTTTCGTCGCCAAAGCACTGCGCTCTATTAGATTAATAATGTTTGTTTGTTTTTTCTTTTAAAATAATGGGTCGATTAAAAAAAAAGATTTTGAAACTGAAGCAATTTTTTTAATAATGTTTCACAATTTTCTATATAATTTTTTATACAATTTTCGATGTATTTTTTTTTAACTACGCAAACAGTACAAAATGTGGTAAATTTTGAGTTTAAAATTTTTTTATTCGTTTCTTATTATTTCAGATTAACGAAACATTACTGGACTCAAGGTTGATTGTAAAGAAAGCCAACCGGCCCCAAAAGTCAATTGAACCATTAAAAAATTATTTTTCGACCAGCGCCTCAATTGCACCACTTGGACAAAATATGACAATTGGGCAAAATATTGCAACGCTGGGTCAAAATATGGGAGGCCTCCAATATTCATATCAACCCTCCCCGTCGACACAGGCTTTGGTACCTCAGCCTCAAAGTCCAATGACTCCAATGACACCGAAAACAGAGCTTACATCGAATTATCATCCGTATAATGGTAAAATAACCCCCGAACCAGTTATCTTAACAAAGTTGGGCTATCTTAACCCCTTTGAACTTTTTGAACCGAAACGTATCGCAATTTCGAATTGTTTTACCAAACGGCCTGGAGTCCACAGTCTGTGGATGATAGTTCATCACTTTTGAGACGATTATTATTCCATAGATTTCTAGAAGATACATAATGTATCATACGTTTGAAATTTTTCGCCCGCAAAGAAACATGGACCATGTTACATGGTTAAAATAAAGGCATGTTTTAAGTAATTCCGTTTGCAACTCCACGGACCACGCTGCATGAACCAATGATGCAAATGGACACCTCGCGACCCCTGATTCAAATGGACGCTATGGCGTTTCCAGAACGCAGCTATAACAACGCCACCAACTTAAATCACTATTTTTAGGAATTTATTATGTTCAATTATGTGAATATACTGAAACACTACAAGTATTTAAAGTTTAAAAACCAAAAAACTTCCCCAAATGTTATGAAAAGTTCGATTTTTGGTTTTAAAAATTTTGAGAAATTAATGTTTTTAACAAATTAATCATCACATTTCCTTTAGGAATCAAAATTACAATTAACATGTTTTGAAATGTCATGTATTTGAATGTCATGTATTGGAAATGGTTTTACTGTAAAATTTTTTTACAATTAGCATGGTTTAACAATTAATATTTTCACATTGTTTTACAAAATTACAATTAACATGTATTTACCATGGACCATGGTTAAATCCTATACGATTTTTTATTATCATAAATTAATAAAGTTAAAATTACCTAGGCTAAATCGAAATTTGATGTAATTATTGCTGCTTCTACCATCAACTTTATATTTTTATATATCAAATTTATATTTTTCTACCATTGGAAGTATATTATTAAACACATTAAAAGCAATTTAATCTTAATAAATTATTTTAGGACTAACAAATTATTTAATTTAATTATTTGAATTTTTTGTTTTGATATATTTCTCTAAAGTGTTTCGTTAAACTTTTATTTACAATGTTACGTTATTTACAATGTTACATTACAAATGTTACATACAAATTTTACATTAAATGAAATTCAATAGTACGAGTTTAAAACCAGACTATCATGATCCTGATGCTGAATAAGTCAGTTAAGATAATGGACATCTGGAGTCAACCGCTACTGTACAACTTAGCTTTATTTTCGAGAAAAAAAAACCAGGTTGTCCAGCTAGGTGGCGCACTCGGCTCATAAAATCATATGACTGTTTTGATACTACTTCTACATCAATATAGTTGGTCTACCTTGAGCAGTATCTTAACAGACGGTATATAGGAGGGATATTCTAACCAATCCACGAATCTTGAAAAAGCCGTTTTAAGATGGTGATTTGAATTCATTCGCGTATTATTGCATAATTTATGCAGCATAAATAATACATTCATAATCGTTATTACATCAGTTAATGCTTGTATGTATTTTGTGCTTACCATATTTACGTGTACTTAGATTATAATAAATGATTTGTCTACTATGAAAGTTAAGAAAAAATTGTCGTAATATTTGGCAACAATCTACTCAAGTATCGGTCAAAACTGGTAATGTTAAGTGTATTTACAATTGTGATTTACTAGACAATTATCAATCTTAAAAAGATAAGTTCAGATGTGAAATATATACTTATATTGGCGTGATTTACTTTTCATGTCTATCCTTAGAGCCCGCCAAAACCAGTACAGTGTAATTTTGTAAAATTATCGGTAAAATTAAATAATTGTCGGCAAACCCCGAATTCTTACCATATTATATCTCCGGGTCAAATTGTCTATCTAGACTACAGTAGAAAGGGCAACGCAGATAAATCTTAAATTCTTACTATCATTGGTTGAACTGGTTAGTACCCAGCTAAACACATGAAAATTGGCTGCGTTGTTTCCAGAATACAGTAGACCATTTAACTTTTCATTTTCAGATCGGAGTAATCGAATTGAAAGTGGAGAGAAAGCCGATTTTTGTGTGTCTAGCTGGGTAGAAAGCCTAAAAAATCGTTAAAGCTGGATCAAACTTAGTTGAGTCGAAATTCAGACGGTTGATGTAGACACGATATAATTAGGCTATATCAAACGTTTTCCCGCGACATGGAGTGTGTATATAATAGTATATGTTCGTAGATAAATTCATACATGTAAAGAAGCCCCTGCGCGCTAAGGAGCTGCGAAATTATCTAAATAATTTTCCAAGTGAAGCAATAATAAAGCTCTTTTAGAACCTTATTCAAAAACGGTACTCTGACAAGCAGAGTAATAAATATGACTAAATTTAATTTTCATAAGGCAAGGAATACTTAAAGAAATATGTATGTATCTTGATACGAACGAATTTTGAATAATTAATTCACTTACTACTGGGAAATTTTATATTTATGTAATTTTGAACTTTATCGCCAATTTCTATTACTTTAAAATTTTCAGGAAGTATACCTTTTAAGCTTGCCGATTCTGCAACCGATAATATTACTGATGAAACTGACAATACCAACCGAAAAAAAGAATATATTTGTCGGTATGCAATTAGATTTAAACATTTATTACATTTTCCATAACACTTAGGACATGATTCCCACATATACAAAGGTTACAAACTGAAAAATGGTAAAATAGGAAATGTTTTAAGTTTGTCACATATGTATGAGCTCATTTTTTTTGGAAAATGGACAATGGGTGTTATATTGTGGGAAAATTTTCAAGACCGGCTCTTTGTAACCCCACAAAGGCCAAAACACGGGTCTGACCCAACCTAAAAAAATGACTACAGTTTTACTGTAACACGGGTCAGACCCGGCGCGGGATTCCTTGTGCGTACTTCTGCCACACATACGATATAACTGTCTTTCGCAATCCATGTGCTTAAAAAAAACAGGAGATATTGGGACTGTACTTTAAAGTATTTTGAAAACGGACTTGAACTTATTATGAATTACTTATAGCAACTCAATAGAGCTATTTGATTACTGGTGTGTGGAACAAAGTGTTACGAGCAAATTTCGCATGTAGGTTGTACACAGTACTCGCTCATATCTACTCTACGAGCCACGTCGAGCTCGGTGACAAACTGACGACCCACACCAGTATTAGCGATTTTTATTTCAGCTCTAATGGCAGACCACGTTTTTTTAATTGGATACACCGCTTTAAGGGGTTAAGTTAATAAGACAGTAGTATAATATACGGTATATCATACACCTAATTTAGGTTCTGCAACCGAAAATTCAAGAAGTCCTATAATCTAACCGTTCATGAACGAGTGCATACCGGAGAGCGTCCATACGATTGTGAATTGTGTGGGCGGGCTTTTAAACGCAAAGATCACTTGCGAGAACACAGGTTTGTTTCCAATTACGTTTAACGATTCTTAGCAGTGAGATACCTTCGTCAAGATTAGAATACCATATCCACTAGTATGAAGGGGACCAGTAACGGTCCGTTACTAATGGGAACGCAGTATCTGGAACAAACAGTTACTCGAACAAACCATGCCAGGAATCATGTCCAAATAGCAAGATTGCAACTTTTATGTTTAACTTACCAAAATAAAATTATAAACTGGCCCCTTGAGATAAAAAATAATTATGTTGTAGATACATGTCTTGTGTTCGACATTCATTTCATTTGATTATTATACAGTTGATGTGCACACAACGCACCTGCACACAACGCACCTGTACACAACGCACCAAGTTTTATCCCCAAATATTTTAAACATAAAAATTATATAAAAAAAAATTCATTCTAATACTTCAAAAGGTCACCTGTGGGGCCAAAAGGTCATTTTGGGAATACCCCCAAATGAAATAGAACAAAAATTAATAAGAAAATCTTAGAATTGGCTTAAGGACGGGTATGACCTGTTATGTACAAAATTGACGTATGATTACATTTGTATAGTCCTACAAATATTAAGCTTATATCTCGTAGTGCATTTCGTGATGGGCGTGCGCACAACGCACCAGTGTGCACAGAACGCACCAGTACGCGCACAACGCACCAATTTTTAGGAAACGAAAGTGGTGCGTTGTGGGCACATCAACTGTAATCCAAGTATATTTAAGTCAGGTTTATTACTAACTCTTTATTCCACTTCTACCTAGTTTACATATTTACTGTGTGTTCCAGATAGCGCGTTGCCATCAATGCCACAGTTACGGGCTTTTTGATTTTTTCGATCTTTTAGGACAAGACATTCATTTTATTAATATATTTCAATAGCCGAACGCACTCGAATCGCGATAAATTTCTATGCGACACATGTGGGAAGGGATTCCGTACAAGCGAAATGTTAATGGATCATTATTTTACTCATGCCTCATAGTAGAATTTAGCTGCTTCATACCAAATTAATTACATATTATACTCATATTGACGCATTTTAAATTGCAAACTTGAACTACGAATAATTTATTCTTGAATTAGGTTTTTAGGTTCCAGCATTTTGTATCTAAGATCAAGATTTTCGTTCTTTTTTCGTCACGCTTTTTATGAAAAAAATTATCTTCTAAGTACTTCAAGGATAGTAAAATAAAAGTGGCTATAATGTTAAATATACGTCATATAGTAAAACTTAATTTTACTATTCGGTATAATAAAAATTAACGGTCTTATATGCAATTAATTTTCATTTTTATAACCCATATTAAAAAAAATTCGTTCAGCACTTCATAATTATACTTTATAATTTTTTAAGCGTCATCGTTTGATATTTTTTCATGTTCCGCCCATATTCCAAGCTAAAGCTCTTTAAAACGCAATCTATTTCGTAAACTCTAACAAAATATGTCTCGTGTCTAGTTCTAACGTATCTAATATACGGTATACAGTATATGACACCGTATACTCATAAAAACTATATACATACATACGTACTTTAAGATACGTATATTTTCGTTATCATAAATATGCTGAGTGTACAAACCCGAAGAAAAAATGACCAAAAATAGAGAAGATAGTTTTTTTATCAGTAAATGCGATAAAACCCTTGTCTTTTATATATTCTCTGTATTGACTTTTGTGACAAATTAAAAGGCATATCATTCGCGTATCGCCTTTCTGGTGACAGTTTTCATCCTATGTATAATTCTACTTGACGATTTCGATTTTTTTTTTGTCTAGAATCTAGTCTCCGAACATTTAAGGGCCGATTTGTCATACATGTTTAATACAGAATTTCTTTTCACACACATTTTTTCTTTTAAAACACCTTAATAACACAACAAGTTCACTGAAAAACATCTAGTCCTACCTTTTTATCGTTCATATTCCAACCTCCAACCAACCTTCGTATCGCCTGATTTTTTGGACAAGTACAACGTATTTGCTTAAACAATTTTCGATTGGCAAATCGATTTTTGAGATTAACTAAAAAACATTTGCTTTGGTGCGTAATTTTTGCCTTGAAAGGAATAAGTATACGACGTAAAGTATCCGCTAGTCCGCAGTTTGTATTCAAATGAAATACATTTATGTTTATTTTGTTGCCTGTTTCTCAAGTACATGACACGCTCGGAGTTCCCTTGAATAATATACATCTTCACCAAGAAACGGGCATCTTTAAGTTAATTAAAACTTTATAATATGGGATTGTTAATAGTCCTAGATGAACGTTAAAATACGTATTCGTTCCAGCGCACCGAGATGAAAGCGTGACCTCAACAGTTACGGATAAATTTCAAAAATCGATTTGCCTATCAGTCAGCCTTAAAAGTGCCAATTTTTTTGTTTTACAGTCTTTTCAGTTTATTTTACTGAAGTTTGAAAAAAAAATATTTGAAAGCAAATGAGCAAACATAAAATTTACCGATTTTCCGCAATTTGCGCGAAAATAACAGTAAATATTGCTGTACACCATTTGAATTCACTGCTGTGTCTTCGAGGTTTACCAGTTTCATACTATGTACAGCCTTCTATGTAATACAACTTTATCTGCTAACAATCAGTCTCTCAATAAAAGTATGACTAAGAGGTTGAACTTGAATGATTACCAATACCTTCCGTTTTAAGTGAAATTTAATGACGTCGTCTCTTTTGCGGCAAGTTACTTTAACAAGAATAAGAGCGTTTCTGCAAAAAGCCATCCTGTGATAGAGCGTTCCTTATAAACTCACACGAGGATAAAGTTTTCCTCGGAAAAAGTTTTCCCGCAAAAAGGCCGAATTGGAAAAGGCTTGCAGCCGTGTATAAAAAGCACCAAATATTATGCACCAATATTAGCACCAAATATTTTAACAAAACTCGGTTATCTTAAACCTGGTTAGCTCTATTGATCAAGCTAGGCTAAAACTTTTGATAATGAAAATAGGTGTTGTTTACAAAGTCAACGTTGTACCGGTTGAGTTTCATGAAAATTGGCCGAGCGTTTCTAGTATTCCGTGTCGGCATATTTTAACATTATATAAAGACCAGTTTTTCCTTTTTATTTCAAACTAGGGAACCACTCCTTTCTCCCCTGTTTATAAATGCGTCTCTACGTAAAGAATTTCATGGAACTCAAAATAAAAGAGGTGAAATTGGTCTTTATATCATCTTAAAATATGACGACACGGAATACTAGAAACGCTCGGCCGATTTTCACCAAACTAACCCTGTAGAAAAACGACCAGGGAAGCTTTCAGAAACATACAATTCTACAATTATTTTTTCTATTGATAAGCGGAAAGTTCACTGCATACAATGGTACAACTTTCGGCACTATAATTGTTGCCGTTGAACTTGGAAAAGATGGTGAACTTGTCGAAACTGAAAATTTTAGGTACATAAAAATCATACCAAACCTCCTGCTATGGATATGCTTTTTTTGGCAAAAAGTTCCAAATTTGAATACAATTTTTTGCACAGTTTTTTTAGATCTAGAACCGAAGATATGCTAAAAAGGGACAAATCATGAAATTTGATGAACTTAAAATTCTATGAAAAAATCAAGATATCCACAAAAAGCTCTGTGGGTTCATGCGCAAGGAAGCAGCTATATAATCTCGAAATAATCGAAGTAATACCTTGGACACAACTCAAGAAAGTGTACCGAACTGCAGACGTTAAGACAAAAAAAGATTTTTTCCTAGAAACTGTCATTTTTTAGTTTACTGACCGTAGTTTTTTCGACAATACATGTTTTTATCATAGGTCTGAACTTTATTGCGTAGTATGATGTTCAAATTAATTAATTAAAATGTGTTCTATACTAAGTAGTTTGTATTAATAAATTGTCGTAGTGATTGCTGTAATTTCGGGGTTGATCGATGTCGAGAAAAGTCTAAATTCTCTAGATTTGTTTTGTTGAAATGAACTCGTTCGTACTGTACATTAGCAATTATGACTAAATAAACCTAAAATTCTTCCAATTTGGTGAAAATTTCAAAAGGGGCCATTTTGGGTCAAAAATGGTTATTGTTTGGTCAAATTTTTTTCTCGCCAACGATACTCGGCTTGTATGGGGGTCAAGGTCAAAAAATGAACTACGTAGGTGGGTAATACCTACTAGGTATACCTACTTATGTATGGCATCCTACAACGAACCAAGGTCCATAATTATGCATAATGGACCACAATTTGTGGTGGGTAAGATAAACATCTACGGTATTTTCTCAGGGTACAATGTACAGTCCTCAGTCCCACAACGGCCTCCTTCAAGNTCGGCCACGTATACTTTCTACCACTTTTGCCTTTAGCCAATTTTGCCTTTAGACGATCTCACCTTTATCCATTTTCGCCCCCTTTTTGCGTCGAACTACACTTTAGACGAAGTCTACCATCGACCAAAAAGACATGTGACCAATTTAGTCGGTGCCTACTGACCGTAGTTTTTTCGTCAATACATGTTTTTATCATAAGTCTGAACTTTATTGCGTAGTATGATGTTCAAATTAATTAATTAAAATGTGTTCTATACTAAGTAGTTTGTATTAATAAATTGTCGTAGTGATTGCTGTAATTTCGAGGTTGATCGATGTCGAGAAAAGTCTAAATTCTCTAGATTTGTTTTGTTGAAATGAACTCGTTCGTACAGTTCGTACAGTCTGTACATTAGCAATTATGACTAAATAAACCTAAAATTTTTCCAATTTGGTGAAAATTTCAAAAGGGGCCATGGCCGGCCATTTTGGGTCAAAAATGGTTATTGTTTGGTCAAATTTTTTTCTTGCCAACAATACTCTGCTTGTATGGGGGTCAAGGTCAAAAAATGAACTACGTAGGTTGGTAATACCTACTAGCTATACCTACTTATGTATGGCACCCTACAACGAACCAAGGTCCACAATTTGTGGTGGGTAAGATAAACATCTACGGTATTTTCTCAGGGTACAATGTACATGTCTGTGGACATTCTATGTTACATACTTATACACGGTAGTAAGGTCTAGCTTCCTAGGACATAACTTATGTCACATAAAGCCAATGTCTCAATTTATGACACAATTTTATTTTATTTTTATTTTTCCGTTAACCAATCAAAAGGACCGTTCATATTGCGCACCAATGAAAAACTAGGAAAAAAATAAAACAAAACAATTCAAATCTTGCGAGAGAAATTCCTCTTTGACGTGTTTTTCGGTATGGACTCAAATTCCGCAACGTCACTTTTGGATCTTTTAGAGGAGAGAAATATTCTAACATTTCGATCGGTTAGCTCAGAACTAGGTATTCATGTAAATCAGGCGAAATTATACTTAGATGAGTTGAAGGCTCAAACGAAAGCACAGCGGCTTTACTACGTCTCGGGCATCCATGAGGGCATATTTAAGTCAAGGCTGGTATTTGAAAATGATGTTAAAGGCAGAGGTCAACTTTAATTTATATCTTTTTCATTCATTGTAAAATCATGTGTACTGTGTATTATAGTGCGCAGTTAACAGTCTAGATTGCAATTAACCGTTCACTTTTAGGCCGAAAATTAACGCCGACACGTTCCGCTAATTTGTTATCTCGGATTTTTCAGATTTACTAGACAATTCAGTGATTTGAAATCACCTACGCAGTTTGCCGTTAGCCGTCAGAAACGTTTTGTAAACTGTTAATTGCGCGCCCTGTTCATTTAACAGTGTTAATGATCTTTCCTGAAATAACATGTTTTGGGTAAATTTACTAACAATTAAATCCTGTGTTGGAACTATCACAAAAAACTTGATATATTACACAGTGTTGCCTATAAGACCAAAAGAGGTCCAAAGTTCGGATGTGAATTTTAATCATTACCGTTATGCTAGATGACTTGTAATTTTCGAGACAAATTAGTTTATAGTTAATATTCCATATATGATTTTTGAAGTAATATTTTCTTGTTATTCTACCGATAAATAAAGGGCTAAAATGACCTTGAATTCAAGCTACAATAGCGGAAAACTCGGTAACATTTTCGGCACATATTTACGGACTTGTTACAAACGATTTCTTAAACAAATCGGGGCCAATCGCGTCAATTGATATCGATAATGGTGTACGAGAAAATATTGTACAGTGCTCTGGTGGTGATTCGGCATCGAGGTATACTGCCAAAAAGGCAAGCGGCCCCGAAAAGAACGTGTTTGCCAAGAAGCCAGTCGAAAAGAAAGGCATCGAAAAAATGTTGACGAAAAAAGAACCGTCGTCCATAAAGTCAGGGCCTGGAACCAGTTCCAAAAAATCACCAAAGAAAAAAGTAGATCGAAAAGTAGCCAGTTTCTTTGGAAAACAAGCGACGTCAAAGATGACAAAACCCAAAAAGGAACCGGTAAAAGAGGAACCCAAATCGGAGTCGGAACCTGAAGAAATGGATGTGGACCCAGAACCGGTACACGAACCATCACCGGAGCCAGCACCGGAGCCATCACCTGAGCCCTCGCCAGAGCCGGTTAAAAGACGATCGACTTTGAAGAAATCCAAGAAACATCGAAGAATTCAATTAGGACCATGATTATAAAATATACACTTTTTAACTCTCAATATTTGGGTGGTTATAAGGTCATGTATGATTTTGAAATGCATGTTAGGTCAGTTTGTCATGCCTTGACCTTATAACTAAGCCCCTGTAATGAAATCATCCCATTAGGTTAGACATCTATCGATTTAATTAACTCATACATATAATTAAATATGCGGTAGATAATAAAGTGTTATTCGTTTATTGGTTTAAAGTTTGATCCATTCTTTCGGGGTAAGAATGTATCCTAACATTTTTTTTAAATCATGAAACTAGAATCAGACTCGGATTCAGAAGACGATGCAAAAGCAAATAGTTCTTCTTATAAACTATTATTTGGCGATGAAGCTAACGATAGCCAAATAGAAAGCACAACTAAGGTAGTTTTATTTAGATTGTAACAAAATTACTTTAGACGACATCGTTATAGCCTATAAGTTATAGGCTATAACTTATACCTCATTCTTATAGCTATTTAGAAGTTTTCTGGGGATCCATAGCTAAAGAAGTGTAGCTGGTTCTATTTTCGACTAAAAATACCAAAAATCTTCTCCGTATTTATAATCTTATTTGGTATATTGATCTTTATATATATTTATTATGTAAGTTGAAAAAGCCGGTCAAAGTGAATAGTGGGTTATATTCGAAAGATATAGAAAAAATTAAATGAATAATTATTAATCGTAAAGAAATAAATTATGCATTATTTAGCCTGATTCAGTGATTGGCTACTGTGATCAAATACCCTACTTCGCGAATTTTTTTTCAGAAATTATCGGTCATTTGGGGATAATGTATTTTCTAATATTTCTAAAAATAAACGTTCCTAAATCTAGTCCAATTTATTCATTGTCCAAGTCATAAAAGTAATTTTGATTCAACTTAAAAAAATCTACCCAAGGTAAAAGATCTTTCTCTTGCCAGCGATAATGAAGATGACGACTCTAATCAGGAATCCGACGATGAAAAAGAAAACGAACCGGAAAAA
This sequence comes from Oikopleura albicans, assembly GCA_004367875.1. NCBI lineage: Eukaryota > Metazoa > Chordata > Appendicularia > Copelata > Oikopleuridae > Oikopleura > Oikopleura albicans. The sequence continues at coordinate 260,844 of SCLG01000024.1, forward strand.
CCAAAATCACGCGGTTTTGGTACGGTAAAAGTCATAGAAGGAAAAAAACTTACGAAAAAGGTCGAAAAGAAGCGCAGATTTGTAGATGACGAAGGGAATATGGTGACCGAAAAGTACTTTGTAGAAATCGAAATCGACGAGAGTGAAATTGAACAAAAACCGTCGCCTCCAAAGATTTGGTTATATAGTATATAATATAGTGTATATAATATATACACTGTTGTTTTTTATCAATTCAAGTTTGCTCAAACGCCTAAAACTGCTTTTGGTACTTATGACATTATTATAACTGTTGACGTACAGTTTTTATCGTTTTCAAAATAGCCCTAGAAATTAAAATGATTTGAGCAGTAATCAGTTGATTCTTTGTCGTACAGCCACCATTTATTGGGTCGATTTTTTATTACATTTTAGAAACTCTTTGTTTAAACTACTACTTTTTGCAAGATAAAAAAATGCGGTTTAAATTTGCTTTGTTTTTTATTCTTGTGAGTGGACAATTTCAAGTGCCAAAAAATTTTCTTCCCAAGTTCTGGGATCGCCGCTGTTCGACGTCATTTCGAAATCGAAAAATTCGACATTGGCGACGTCCTTGGTTTATCGATCGCGTTTTGAGGAGGGGTGTGAACCGTTGGCAGGACATATATAGAAATATTTTTAGAGGGTTTTGCTGTACGGAAATGTTTTGGAAGAGTTATCATTCGGAAATTCCGGCGCTTCATGTATTCTCATTGTGTCGAGCGCCGCGAAATGTCCGATTTAGCTGGAAATACGATGTTATTCCAGTTCAACAGGTACTTACGTTAGATGTTTTAGTTATTATTTGATGAAAATTATATTTCATACGCAAAAATTTTAGTGTTCGAAGTTTTTTTTTAAGATTCTTATAACGTCAAGTCAATTTTTTCAAAGTGCATTAAGACACTTTGTTTGGGTCTGATCTTATAACCAGACCACCTATAGGCTATACAGGCTATACAGGCACTATACTATAGCCTATAGGGATGATATAAGGTTTGGCCGTTATAAGGTCACTTTTTCATTAAGGCCGATGAGGTCATAATTCGAGGAAAATCTGCAAAAATTTTTTGTAGAAGTATTGCGATATATGTGGTTTTCAATTTGGAAACCGTCGTTTTTGAAGGAAATTTGTTATGCCAATTACAAAGGCCGTTGAATTAAAAATTACTAACCAAAACTTAAAAATAAAATTACCATCAGAAATATTCCAAATATCAGCTTAATGTACCCGCTGAAGTTAAAATTATCTACATATCATATGTAGGGGCGTAGTAGTATGTTGGGCCAACCCTTCGCCCTACGCCCCAACGCAAATTTGACAACACTGATCCATACATGTAAACTTAGAAATAAAACTTGTACTTTTAATACGGATATTGTTTGAATAACTTAAAATATTGCAGTCTCCTAATAATAATAAACCGCAAAGTATTTTTATCGTTACTGTTTCATGATTTTCCGCACTCAAGTGTTATTCCACTTCAACGCCCGAAATACGTGTTTTTACGTGTTTTCAATATATAATTACCTATTAATTGTAAGTTTAAATAGATTCAGTATTAGATGTCAACAAGCTCTTTAAACAATAATTGGTACGTACTATTACTACATAGCGTTAAAGTATGTAATGAGTGTTAATTTGTGTAGTTACATATATTTCATATCTGAAGTTTTATAGAGAAGTCCAAATGTTGAAAGTTGCCAATTATTACATGAATTTTACCTCGCTAATGTTGGGAAATTTTAGTGAAAGTTGTTATCTGAATTTACGGATTTTGATAAACACAATTACTAACGGTCGTAGTCAGCAGAAAAGGTTAGGTACGAATTATTCCAAGGTTTTCCTTTAATAATGCCATTTCGGCCTTTTTCTGGCCGATACCTTACATTGCTTGGTTATAAGGTCAAGTCAGTTAAAAGGTCATGTATTTTTATCTGGGCCAAAAATCACTTGTTCTAATTGTCAGCAATCTAAAAGAACCATTTTAGACGTATTTCCGCATACCCTTCGGATATGGCAGTATTAAAGGACGATGCAAATTAATTACAGGATGTAAACCAGACAGTTTTGTGAAATACAAACACGAACTGATGGATGTATCCGCAAAAAAGCTAACACTAACTCCACAGGGTACTCTTGAATTGTACGGCTGCATGAAACGCATTAAAGACCCACAGGTAGTTATTTTAGAAGTATTAGTTACTAGTGGTTACTTTTTATGAAAAGTAATTTACGCCTTCGTAAAAGTGGGTCACGCTCAAAATTTGCTATCTGGTATCCGCAAATTTCTGCCACATTCATATTTTTTGACGTGAATTCACAACATCAAAAGCCATTTGTTTTTTATTCCAAGAATAAAATTGTAACAGAGCTTTAACTTGGGCGAGTTATAATTTCAACGTATTAAAAATCAGGAGTGGTTTTTCGTTGTTTACCATGAGTCATTATGTTTACCCATGACCTTATAACCACCAAATACATTTGTGATTGGTATTTCTAAAATAAACACCCGTGTTAGTGGTTTCCATGTTATTAACAAATCCGACAAACCGCTAGAAATAATATTTGAAAAACAATAGCCTACTGTCAATACAAGGAAAATGAAGGAAATAAGTCAAATAACATATTTGAAATATATATAACCAAAGTAATAGAGCGCAAAGGTTGATAAACGTACGCCGGAAAAACCCAAACCGAAAAAGGAAGCGGAAAAGAAACTTCCAACGAAACAAAAGTCGATCACAAGCTTTTTCAGTAAGAAAAAATGATTTTAAAACGCTGATAACTTTATCCTGCCAACTTTAATATGATATCTTAACAAGTTCACAATCACATTAAAATACATGTTACCTGCACTCTTATATGATATACAGTCCTTACTTCCAATACGGACGCTATTTTCGAGAATCAAAAACGTCCGTATTGGAAGTAAGAACTATAACTGTTACATCGTTTGATTGCTTTGCGTGTATATCGTGCAATAGTTGAAAGTGTATTTTTTTTATAATTTAGCAATCATACTGGCAATGAGGCAAGTTTGGTACGGTCAGGGGTTTTTCACCTATTTTAAGTGATAATCTGTGCACGTTCTTGAAAAGTTATTATTCTGAAAAACCTCCCAAATGATATTTGGAGTACAAAGGGTCTGATTATAAGGTCTCAAGTTGTGACCGTTATGAGGTCAAGTTAGTTTTTTACATTGAGGTCGGTCAAGTCAGTTGTTTTCCTCTAATAGAATTTTGGGAAATTCTAATTTTTTTCAAAAGGTTGTAAGGTCAAGTCAGTTTTTTAAAGTGCATTAAGGTCGAGTCAGTGTTTTTGTATTTGACCTTATAACCAGACCCTCCTGTAGGTTTTTCTCAAAAATTTCCAGCACGACCCCCGCGGGTTTGTCCGGGTCAGGGTGAAAAAAACGCAATTTTTGAGTTGTTCGGCTTTGTTAAATGACTTAAAATTGAAAACCAACATAGAATAATCGGAAATCAAATAAAAAAATATTTACGGAATAAAAAGTAATTAGTTATTACACCACCCCATACGTTAACGCAACGGATAAAGCGTTGCGTTAACGTATTGTTGTTGCGTTAACGTAAGGTGTGTTATGTGGACGCGAGGTCAGTTAAAAATCCATTAAACCCCATATGGGGATAGACCATAAAAAGTTAGTACTTTTAACGTGTTCCTGAGATTCAACTGAGTGTAGTCGTGAAATTCCATAACCTGAATTTGCTGGAATATATCATTTACTATTGCCTAATTTTTAAAACGTTGCGTTAAGAGAAGAAAAGTTGGGAGCAAAAAAAGCGTTGCGTTAACGTATAACCGTTGCGTTAAGGTACGTTGCGTTAACGTATCGCCATACCGTATGGCCCATACCGGTTTAATTGAACCAAGGAAACCTCAAAAAAGGGAGTGGGGTACTTTCGGGACCATTTGTGTAATATTTTGTGTAACCATTTTGTAACTATTCGCCGAGCTCCAATACCGCCCACATTAAAGTAGTGAATTTTTAATTTTGATGGTTGGAAAGATCACAGTCCGATTTGCTAGTATGGACTGTTTAAATTATAGTAAAACCAAAAGTAATTGATTATACAGTATAATTTATACTGTATAATCAATTACTTTAGGTCACCAAATTGGATATTAATAATTTCAGTTAATCTCCTTAACTCCTGTGGGCTGCTACTCGCCACCCCCCCTGCGGGCTGATGATACAAATAATTGTATCAACTTTTTAGCGACGCCGTGAGCACAAATTAATTTATGAATTAAATTTTTTTAACTTGGAAAAAAATTGAACGTTCATTGGCTCTTAGTAGAAATATTAAAAAATATAAAAATATTATTTTTGCATACCTAAAAACAACGGTTTAATAAAAAAGTCTTGAAAAAATTCCACAGTTTCTAAATTAAGTGCTCCGTAACTGCTTAACGTTTTTTTAGTTTTTGTTCAAATATTAACCATGTGTTTCTATGTAACATTCTGAGTATATAACATCTTTAAAATATATATCATATATGTTATATTTATATATCGTCTACAATCATGTAATATTACGGAAAAAATGACCTGATTTTAATGAAAATTAGACAAACGCTCATGTCAATCCTTATTTGTGATTTTTCATAAATACTCGGTATAAAATTTTGTTGTTGCCTGGAATCTGTTCAAAACTTANCTTTGTGTAAAAAAAAATATAGAAAACATTAAAAAATGAAACTATTGCCAAAAAATGTGTTAAGGGTCCAAGTTAACTACTGCTGCATCGAATCATCAATTTTCTCAAAGATACGGTATTTTTTTTAATGATTTTCGGCCTTGATACAATTAATTGTATCATCAGCCCGCATGAGTTAATAAAAATAAACCTTGCGATTCCTGCACTCCCACTGAACGAAAAAATCCATCGCACCAGTTCAACGCTACCTACTAATCCCTAGTAGGGATTCCCTACTATGGGTTATAAAATGGATTTCCAAGTGTGCGTCATAGATTGAGTTGGCAATGTTTGGTGATTAAAAGGTAGGCGTCGCGAGCAGCCAATCAGCGGCGACCACTCATCTAAAGCGAAAAACATAATCGGAGACGAACACGTCAACGCAATAAACGATAATTTTCGTTTAAAAATTTAAAAGTCTAAATAGAGAATCAAATTTTTCTCGTAAATTTGTTATCATCGAGAAAAATCATCCGGGCGATTTAGTTTATGAACTGAAATGGACGGAGAGGACTCCTTTTTGACGGAGAAAGCGAGAAAAGCCGAAAGAAAGATCCACGTTTCACCATGGGATGTAGGTTAACAACGTAGGACAATATTTAACTATCAAACTAAACGCCCCAAAACAGCTAAACTCCGAAAAATAATAATAAGAGAAACAGACCATAGTCTTTATAATATAGACTACATGACATGTATATTGTAGAGAGATTTTTAGGAACTGTGTCTCCGCCGATTTTTTTTAACCTGGGAGACGTCGCTTGTATGCAGACAGCAGGGTGAGTCAGGTCATTTCCGAAGGTCTTTAAAACATAAAAAAAAGTTGCCTAGTTGGTATAACTTGATCCAGTGAACAAAAAAATTACATTACACGAAATTGAAATTTTAACTCCTAGTCGGTCAATCTACAAGTTACAAGCAAAAACTGCTAGACAGTATTGAAAAAAAAAATTGGCTGACGTTTTTTATTCATAACCACTACAATTAGAAACGGACTTTCAAAATTATAAAATCACAGTTTTACTGGATATTTTAAACCGATGTACCTTTTTATCGTCTTCTTTTTTTTTAATATTTTATTTTCGGAAAAGTTGAAAGCAATACCGAGAAAAATTATTATATCTTGTGAGTAAAATGTAAACCAAGGAGAATACAGAAAAATACGTTTTGATTTTTTGAATTTCACTCTTTTGTCTACGTTTTATGCATGGAGGGATCGTGTATGATGTACACCGCGGTGCACCATGCATTCCAAACTAGCTTTGGTCGATTGGCACCGGTCATTTTTGAGGAGAAGGCTAGTTGAATGAGAACAAAACTGACTTGTTGTTAACTGAAGTCGAATTATGATTGTACTACAACAAACTAATGACGTTTTGGGTGAGGTTTCGCGACCATTTAGTTTCGCCGTTTTGGGTCGCCAACATTGTTTGGAATCACGTTTTCGTGACCGTCTAGGTGTTAAAGTTTCTAGATGATTGTTTTTATGATTTTTTTTTTCATTTTCAATTATTTTTTTTTTTTCAAAAATGACTGAAAACTCATTTTTGAACTCCAAAATTTGGAGTCATTTTTGGATTATTAAATGATCTACCAAATTTTTATTTGTAAATGGCGATCGAGTTGTTTTCAATTCCGTTCAAAAATTACTTTGCAAATTTAAAAAAAATTAAAAGTTCGGCTTTGCCGACAAAACAAAAAGGCGATCGAAAATTATCAAGCAAAAGTACAATCAATAAATATATGTAGATTACGTCTTACTAAAGAAAATTCGCACAGTTACATGAAAATCTAAAGAATTTATTCTTTATTTAACCACAAATGGTCGCGAAAGTACCCCACTCCATATCTAGATGTGCACGTTTTTTTGGGAAATCGAAAATGAACATCTCGAGACCCCTGACTAAATATAAAATTAAACCATTCTAAAAACTAAAGCCATTGGCAAGTACTTTTTTTTGCCAAAAGTACATTCAAAACGTCTAAAAATATCCCTTATAGTAGTGTGTATTGATACTGTATTGTAAAATTTCAGACCGATTCGTGGAATGTTTTATTACGAGAAGCTCAAAATCAACGAATCCAAAAAGCCAGAAAAACATATGAAAAACTGGTCGATAAATATCCAACATGTGGCCGATTCTGGAAAATGTATATTGAGCATGAGCTGAAAAACAGAAATTTTGACCAAGTAGAAAAGTTATTTAAAAGATGCCTGATGACGGTATTAAACTTGGACTTATGGAAAACATATCTCGCATACGTCCGAGAAACAAAAGGCAACGCGTCAAGAAATATTTAAGACCCTAGAGAAATGAGTCGAACCAATAGATGTTATTTAAAAACGTTTTTATACAGTAGTCTTTATCCTTTTTTGGTCTTAAACCGTGTGGCGTTAAGTTAATATCTTTGAAATATTGGGAAAAGCTTTACCACGGGTGTGTTTAGGTCAATTGGGTCGCCAAAAGATTCGTTAAAAACTGTTTTTCGGTATTATAGAAAGTCATTGTTTTAGCCTATAACAGTGTTGGCCAACTCTCGAATTTTTCCCAACGTTCGCAACGCGTTGGTTGGGCGTTGGCTAACGCACAGCAACGCCCAACGCTTTCAACACTGGCCTACAAAGCGCGATATAACAAAGTTAGGGTGGAAAATCTTGCGGTGATTTTTTTCTTGATGCAAAATAAGACAAACAGCCAAATTACCGCGAAAAAATGTCAAAAGCCTACGAATTTGCGCTTGAAAAAATCGGCCTCGATTTGCAGAGCTACTCAATCTGGAATGATTATATAACTTTTCTGCGTAACTTTGAAGTTCAAGGCAGCTTCGCCGAGAATCAACGAATATCTCAAGTGAGAAAAATTTATCAAAAGGGTGTCGTTACGTGAGTAGTTGAAATATAATATTTATTACCCCCATAGTGAGGGGCCCATACCGTATGGGGCCTAAGTTAGGCCGCCTAACTGATTTGTCCGAAAACCTGAACTAAAGAAATTTTGTGGAATTTTTATGAAATATTTATATAAATGTTCTATAGAACAATCGAAACATTTTTGTGATTTTAGTCTTTTTGGGAATCACACCGTATTTTTTTTGTGATTGTGATTCACGTTATTAATAACGCTATTAATTTCTGTGATTTTCTGAGTGCGTTTTTTCCAATAAATATGGTATAATAAGAGTTTTTTCATCTTTTTCCTTATGCAAAATACACCAAGTTCGCACCAATATTAAGGGCTTTTTCTTTTGATCTTCGGGGATCTTGGATAACGGATCCCATTGAAAGTTAATTAGTTGCTCAGCCGAAATTGCTGGTTAATCCAAGTGCGCACCTGTTGTATATGTAAAATTTACGGGGCGATTACTTCCTTATGTTATTAAAATTGATTTAGAATATGCCTCAAAATGACTGCTTATTTAGGCCAATGTCAAATATTGAAAACCTGTGGAAGGATTACAACACATATGAGCAAAACATCAACGCCCTTATCGCGTAATAACTT
>SCLG01000024.1:296620-316304 GCA_004367875.1 Oikopleura albicans
ATTAAAAAAGCGCGAAAAATAATCCTCTTGTCAAAATGGAATTCTAAAATGGAATTTAGCACAAATTGTAATATGGCAATAACTACTACGAAAACATTGTCAGATATTGATTGAAGATGTTTTTGCCGCCTTTAAGTATAGGGTTATGGTAAGTTGACACATTCGTTTCCGATTTTTGGTCAAAAACTGTCAACTCGTTCCGTCACTTTTGCCTATTTTTGCCCAGAAAACTCCCAAAAAGTGTCACTTCGTTCCAAACCGTCAACTTGTTACGTGTCGACTCGTTACCACACCAACTGTATTTGAGAATAAAATTTTCAGTTTTTATGAAAATATTCAAGCATATTAAGGCCACTTGTCTTTTACAAAAACAAAAACAAAAATGAAAAAAGAACTTTTTGAACTTTTTCCAGCTGAAGTCCAAAGACAGGCCTTCATATATCTTATATTTTGTGTGGTTCATATTTTTTAGCATTGACCTTACAACTTATCTCTGTATTTTATGTGTACACCTAGAGGTACAGATTATTTTATATGTACTAATTATGTTTTTAGCAATGTTGAACTGGTTGCAAAACTTTACAAAATATCCGATCATAATCAAGTTAATGTGTTTGGCAACACAGCGTTAATGGAGTCGGCTTTGGCGTCGAGGCAAAACGACGGCGTTTTTTTAGAGGTCCTAAAGCTCACAATTGATCATGGAACGGATTTCAAACGGACAAACAATTTTGGCAAAGGTATGATTTGGATTGTTTTGATAAGTATCTTTACCCTCCCTAAAAAGGTAGTTTCACTCGTGTGACGTGTATTTTGTAGTCCTACTTCACGTCAATTGTATATACAAAGAGGGTGGTTTATGGTAAATTATAGGTCACGGAAAAATAATGACAAATTGGCAACAATTAATTGGGCTGGAAACTATCTTCCGCAAAATTATGTTGCAACAAAACATTTAGGTCAAACTTATCGATGCGAAGGCAATCATATTTTAGCACCCTAGCTTACTATGTCTGTAATAATGTATGATTTTTACTCATCTATAGACTTGACTTAGTATGTATTACAGTCATGAGCTTTCAGTTGTGCACTTTTTAATAAAATTAATCACACTGCCAAGATGGACAAATGTTAAATAACCTAAATAAAAATACATATTCGTCAATTTTGCATCGATACAAAATGTATCATTTGAATTCGAATATCAAAGCTAAAAAGTTTTTTGACAAATCATGTTAAAAAAAAACAGAAAAAATGTTCCATCTTGAGCGACTGCCTAGTTTTTCGGAAACGCAATTTGCACAACTGGAAGGTCGTGACTGTATCCGAGTAACCGCTTTAGGCTATTTGAGGCGAATAAAGCCTCCTGCCATTGGGTAATTTAAGCTTTAAATAAGGCTTAAATAAAACCTAAAATTGATATTACTAAATAGAAGCCATTGTGCCTATACATTAAGCTACATTGCACACTAAGTTTCCGAAAGGCTGCATATTTGAAACTTTTACGAGAACAAATCAATACGGCATAATTTAATTTAATTTAATTTTGGATAAATTAATTTTTATTGGTTATCATTTCCTAGGAGCGGCGTTTGGGGAAAATTCAATAGAGACGATTTGTTGTTTCCAATATAAGTTACTCAATAGAACTTTATTCCAAACCAAATGCAATTGCCAATTGGAAAAATCCACGAAGGAAAAATATTTTGCACGTCATTAGTTTAAGTTAATTAAAATGTTAATTTGAACATTTTATAATCTAATTAATTAAAAGCTAATGACGCGTGAAATTTCTTTCTTTATTGGATACTTTAAGATTCCGTTTGTTTGGGTGGAAAAACTTCTATAGAGGCTTTATGTACAAAGATCATGTGCTTTATTCCGAAAAATTAAAATTTTTATATAAGCATTATCATATGTTTTCAATATACGAAACAAATTTGGATTTCCAATCAAATTACTAAATATTTGGTCATTCGAAGTGTTCAAAATTTATGATTATGATTATGAGCCCAAGTATGAGGACCCGGTCTGTCTTCTCAACGTAAAGGCCAGTTTTGTTTTTGTCAGCGGGAGTTTCGCTTAGATACATACCTCCGATTCAAACATTCAACTGCGTTGTGTAAGACTTAGAAAAACGGTCGTATCAGAAGCGCCTCTTCAAATTCCATTTTTGGCCATGCATATTTGAAAGTTAAAAAAAGAAGTCTAATATGTATCTTATAATTTAATCTTATTAAAAACGACATTTATAACGAATTTATTGAAAATCATGAAGAAAAACTGACATGACTATAGTAGCGTTGTAAGGTGTCACATTTTCACCGCTATAACTTAGGTTAACCATAAGACCTTATACAGTATAAGTTATACACCGGGTGTGTCATTATGTTTCACCTTTTCCCGCTCGTGCTGTTATGTTTCACTTTTTACAAATTATTTTTCCTTGTACAATATCTTTATATTTTAGGCCCTACGCCTTTATTCTTTCACTTTTTTCAGATTTTTTCTCTGAAACATATCGGCGCACTTGGTGTACTCTATAAGTTATGAGTCATAACTTATGACTATAAGGTCTTGTTTAAATCATGTCTATTTGAACTTTTTTCAGGTCTCGTTTACATTTATAAGGTCTTATCCTCACGATCACGTGTTATTTTTTTAAACCCATACCAGATAAAGCCCATTTATTGTCGAACTCTAAGAGTGAGTTTTTAAATAAAAAGGTTTGTGATAAAACCTTATTTAGACATTGAATTGATACTTTAAATGATATACAGATGATACATCATTGATGGTACATACCATCAAGTTTTTGGAATGAAATGAAAATTTAATAACTTTATATTAAATTAATTTTACGATTGACGCAAAACTTTTCTTTATTTCAGCTTATATAAACAATTTTTCAATTGAGAGAAATTAACGACAATCATTTGAGAATCACGAGGATACTTGGTTTCCAATGTTAATTATCCCCGCTTAATTTATCGGTTTAATGCTTCAATTAGAAGTTAATTAATAACCAAGCTAATAAAATGTATTCGGAAATGTGACATCATTTACGAGGTATAGGCTATATAAACCACTTTCCTATGGTACTTTCAATTATCAGATCGGAATTTATCACCAAATCGATAGCAATTCCTGTTTGATAATGGAGCAGTTTCAACGATTATTGGAATTGGAAATAAAATAATCCCCGTGATTCTGGAATGATTGCCGTCAATCGAATTTGATTGAAAAATTGATTTATTATCGTAACTTTTCGTAATTTTCGTAATTAACGAAAATAAATCAATTTTTCAATCAAATTCAATTGACGGCAGAGTCACGGGGATTATTTTATTTCCAATTCCAATTATCGTTGAACTATTATAGTTTCCGAGCGTAAGCTTGTGATTAAACTGGTGACAACTTTTTATAGGAAGGGTTAATGGGGGATCAGCCTTTAACGTCTGACAAACGGCCTATAACGTCTCACTCTCTGGTTTTGAGGCTTTGAGCAATTTTCCTATGATTTGTAACGCTATTATGACGTCACCCTCAGAGTCAGAGCGTCCCCATACGGTATATATTTAAAGACATCATATAAGCCCGGCCTTCGGACCATATTCGCCTGTTCACTCGACGAAAAACTGTTGCGATGTGGGTAAAATCGTTACGATAACAGTAAACTCGTTACGCTATGGGTTCCACAACTGTACCGGGGCCTGGTTATAAGATCTGAAGCTTTGACCGTTATAACTTATAAGGTCAAGTCATTTTTTAAAACCAGACCCCCTATAATATATTTCGTTTTCCTTAGGTCTCATGCACTTGCTTGCCATTAACGATCAATCGGCATCAATTGAGTTTTTGATCAAAAGTGGCCTGGATTTTGATCTTCCCGATAAGCAGGGGCGAACGCCGTTAATTGAAGCTATCTGTTCTGGTTCACTTCGAACTACTGAATTGCTACTGGAGCAAACCGTTGCCTTGTCAACAAATCCAAAAACGTAGGTCTTTTTTTATTAATCTGCAATTTAAATGCCGTGCATATCTCCGGTCTTAATCTCGCAGTCTTATTAATCAAAATTTTTTTTTATTATTTGTGTATATAGAACACGTTTATTTTATTTTGGGTTGTTGACGGGCTGTTTTCGCAAACATAAAGTGGTTGGAAATAGTGTTTGTTGATAGTGTCTTAGTTAGATCTGTTCAGGGTGTGGGTAGTTTCCTATTTTAACCGCTGTAAGTACCCTACAAACTAGAACATCCAAGGGTTTTTATTTTGTCCTCTTTCAACTAATACAAATTAAATCGTAAATATATATATATGATATACCGTAGCGTAAATATATATATATATATATACCAAAATATGTGTTTTTGAATTTATGAAAACGCTTACTATTTTTGAGCTTGATTTTTTATAGTCTCAAATTTACCCAAGACAGTATAACCGTTTTTTAATTACCATAAACTAGTCGTTTTATAGTGTAATTTTGTTTAGGTTTGGCACTGTTTTACATTGCTGTCGACATCAAAACGAGGAAACGGAACTGAAATTAGCCAGGTGTCTGCTCAAGCATATGGTGCGGCAAAAAGTAGACATTAGAGCACTGATGGATATTAAAAATGACGAAGATAAATTATTCTCAAATATTCTGTATCCTAAAACAGTCAAGTTCATTCGAATGGTTTTAAATGAAAGCGCTTGAATTAATAAGAATTATTTGAACGTTTTTTTAATGTCGCCCCACTTTCTGTTGCATTTGTACTTTGTAACAGTCAAATTTTTGTGGCCTCATGCAGGGGTCGGGTACGGGTCTACTCGGGTAGGAGATCGGGTCGGGTACCCGAGTGCCGACCTCTGGTCTTATGTGTTATAGGGGGTAGTTTTAAGGTCAAACATTTGCCCCTATAAGTACAGGGGCGTTCTTAAAAGGTACTACCTTAACGGTAATATCTTCTTTTTGTACTAAAAAATTACGGTATTTCTGAGAAAAATTGTACAAGTCGTCACTCGTTTTCGGTGATGTCTAAAAAGGTCGTAATTTTGTTGGAGAAAATCATGTATTAATAGTAAAATAATTGTACAGTCCAACAAAAAAAAAATCGGCGTTTTAAAGGTCTCATAGCATCGGAAAATGCATTTAAGGTCATGTACAGTCTTTTTACCCAAGTATAAACAAACTAAATAACTATTAACCCAACTAGATATCCTTCCGCCTTACATCAATTATGTGAACAAACTTTTCAATTAATTGAAGCAATTTTTCTACAGTAATACTGATAAATAAATGTTTAGAATGTTAAAGGTCCGTGTTTGTCTTGGGCGGAGCTGTCCCTTGACTCGCTGTTTTCAAATTGATCCCTCGGCTGATTACCGAACGGCACATCCCAAAAAATATCCAATTAGACGAAAAGATAACAGACAGCGATTTTTATATATGCGACAGAAAGAAGAGGTTCTCATGGATCAAATTACACAGCCCTATTATCCGACAAAACACCAAATACCAGGTGAACAACACGCTACATTTATAAAAGATTTTGCATACAAAATTTTTTCTCTTGGTTATTTGCAAAATTTCTGTTGTAAAAAAATCGGACGCGTTTCGGGACTTAAGAGTTGACTTTTTTCCTAAAGGATACACTGTGGCTCCACAATTACAGCTCTCACTTAGTGAAGGTTTTCGCAACATTTGTTTAGGTCTTAATTTTTAAAACTTTTCTTAGTCTGAGTCAAAACCTATTCGTATTTTGGAAGAAGTGAACAACACGGCTACAGTTATAAACGATCAGGGTACTAGATATCTAGTATTAGTATACTAATTAAGCCATTGACCTTAAAAAAGACATTATTACTATGTAAGAGCCTTAAGAAGCCTTAAAAACTTAAACCTGTCTTAGTTTTCCCGGAATCATCGTTCCAAAAATACAAAATGTTAAAACATTTTCGACGGTAGAATTTCAAACTCGACGTGTAGGACTCCTCCGGGATAATAATAATAAGCAAGACAGGTATAAGTTTTTTAGCCCCCTAATCATGTCTGTTTAAAGGTGAATGACAAAAGAGTGCTTCATATTTTTTTGTTTTTCACTTGAACAATCCTTAAAATCCTCAAAGTCCCTGCAAATTTGAAAAAAAATACTCACAGATAATTCATTACTGCACCATAGTTAAATTATATTTTAGATTATTCCCGTGAAAATCCACATCCCTTGTCGACGCGACATTTAGAATTAAATGAGTCGTTAGGTCCAGCAGAAGAAACTACCGTGCTTTACGGACCCGATTTAATTGCATATCAAAAATGCAAAGAAATCTTTGACAAAGCGTAAGTCACAATTATTTTAATTTGACCAATCAATGAATTGATACTATACTTAGGCTCTTTCCATATTTATGTTGTCGTTTCTAATTTCACCGTTTTCACAATTCGTCTTGATGTAAAATGAAACTGTTGCGCTTTATCAAAGCAAAATTTTCATGTTGTATAATATGTTTTTTCTTGAGGGGTCTTTTTAGCTAGAGCCCTTCTTTGAAAAAATAAATGTCTTAACTAGTGCGCGACCGTTTTTATTAAATTACAGTCATTTTTTAAACGGCCTTAAGGCCAAGTCAGTTTGCTGGTTCTGACCAAATAACCACCCCCTGTATCTAAATTCAGATTCTAAATACTTACAAATATAAAAAAAATAAATAATCGTTTTTGAAGAAAGAAAAGTTCATGAATTATTTTCATGTGGCCACCCATCCGCAATATTCCAGATTTCTTTAATCAAATATGTGTTAATATTAGGTTTCATTATTTACGGTTGTTTTTTTTCAGGCGAAACGGAATGTTATGTATTGTTTTACATGCGGGTGATGCAGGCGACACAATGGATGAACATATTTATTACGAAGAAAAGTTCAAAATTATGCAGACAAAAGCAAATATTTACAAGTTTGCTGATCATGTTGTTCATTGTCTGATCAACACAGAAAGGAGTGGTTCACTTTGATAGATTTTGTTACTACTAGTCAGTTATATTGTTTTAGTTAACAAACTAAGCATGCCGTAAATGTAATATAAAAAGTTTTTCTTGGATATTACACGTACAAGCGAATGATTTTGAGGCCATTGATGTTTTTTCGAAGAAGCTATTTTCAGGTCAGGCCAAAGCCATTTTTCTTAAGGTACAAATGTACTTTTATAACAATTCAAAGTGTCCCTTCGGAAAAATACCGGGTTTTTTAAGACGCCGCTTTTGACCCACTGAGTCCCAATTTTATCTAATTACCAGTTGGAATTTATAATCAACGCCTCATATTGTTGAAAAATAAATACTTAATTAGATATCTAATTCATAGCATTTCACCTATGTGGGGCATTGATTATAAATTCCAAGTTGGAATTTCCAACTGCTTATATAAAATTGGGGCTCAGTGGGTCAAAAGCCGCGTCTTTTAATAACCGATATTTTTCAGAAATTTTATCATAAAATGGCCTTTCGAACAAAATTATGTCTTTCAGAAAGATGTAATCACGTATTTTCACACTTTTCGAGTTGAAATAAACGCCGGCCATTTTTGTCTGAAATCATGTCTTTATGGAATTTTTTTGTGAAATCATCTCTTGTGTTTTTTCGGTAAATTCCATATTTCCATATGGTTATACTTTATACAAATATACATATACGGTATATGATATACCGAATACGACGTCTTATCGTCTTTTAAAAATTTGTATACAATTTCATAATTTTTGAGTTGGAGATTTTAAAAACTTAATAAAAATAAAGCATTTTTTGAAAATTTGTTTCCATATTATTACTCCGCTTTAGACAAGATTTAAAAGGGATTCAGCCAGCTTTGTTTGGGTGTGAAGAAGGCAACCGGTGCATGATTCATTTTGTTGTCAAGGATGATACAGAGGCAATGCAAAAAGTTATAACAGCCATTGACAAACATCCTTATATGGTCTTACTAGGTATGTATTTGGTGTAACTATGATTATATAAGCGCAAAAAATAACCCTTACTTAGCTAAAATTATCTTAATTATTTTGGTCGTTACTTTTGGTGGAAAATCAGGTCTTTTCTATAAAATTAAATAAGAAAATCATTATATTTGTCATGTTTTTGGCTAAATAACACCCTGTTCTTTGTCTCACGCAACATTTTAGGAACGATTGTAGAGGGCGAATGCTACACTGAATCACAATTAAAAGCATGGATGAAACTAAAATATGAGCAGGAAATGGGCGAAGTTTTGGGACTTCTCCAAACACCCGGTCAGCAGATTGTCTCAATTTTGGAAAATTCGGGCGGAAAAGCTCTCACATCAATTCTAGACAGTGCAACCCGAGAGACCGTTATGCTATTAGAGCAATATGTGAAGGACAGGAGTTAAACTTATTTGCACTGTTTTAAACCCGTTTAGTAAAACAATTCATTATATTCTAATAGTCCTTTGGTATGAATTTGAATTGAATCAATTTTATTTTGTTTTCAGATTGAATGATTGGGTGGATATTTCGAGGTCGTTCGTTTCGGGCACGACTCCTCTTAGTGCTTGTTTTAATATGCTGCGGGATTTATTATTCGGACTCCGTTGCTTCATTTATGCGCAATAGGCTGGAAAAGTCGCCAGCAGTTCCAACATCATCCCATTTGGATGTGCTTGACCAGGAACTCAGAGATTTTATAAACCAGGTATGAAGGGTCCAAAAAAATTACTAGTGTATATTATATATACCTAGTATATATCATATATATTATATATTTACCCTATATACACGCTCACTGCATTTATCCGGTAAAAATCCACGATGGTTGTCTTATCCAGTAGTTTTTCTCAAAAGATATTTTCAAGAATACATGCTTACTTACTGTGTGTTTATCCGGTCATTTGATTTTTTGTTAGACTAAATAGCCGGATAAATGCACTGTTACAGTCCTTACTTCTGCATCGCCACAAAAAGGACATTTTTTGGTGGCTAACTTTTGGAATGACACCATTTGGCATGACGTTAAAATTTAGAATAAAAAAATTATTTGGAGTAATGGTGTCCACGGCAAAAATATGTCAATTCCTTTCGGAATAATTCCCTTCGGCATAATGGGTCTTTTGGAATAATTCCTTTTGTAAAAAATCCTTTTTTAATACAGGGTGTCCACTAAAAAAATATTCCAATTTTTTAAATAAACATAACCAAGAAAAACCTCCCTTTTTTGCAATTTCGTAAATAATTTTTCTTAAGATGTTATATTATCATCCTTAATCTTGTACTTTTCGTCTACAAGGGAAAACTACAAGGGCTTTACTACCACCAAAAAGATTTAATAAACATCACCAAGTAAAACTACAAGGCATAAGTATGCCAGTAGTTGAAGTTTTTTGGTGGCCCCAAAGGGGCCATTTTTTTTTATTCCAAAAGGAATTGAAATATTTTTTAGTGAACACCCCATATTTCAAAAGGATTTTTTTTTTCTAAAGGAATTATTCCAAAAGACCCATTATTCCAAAAGGAATTGAAATATTTTGCCATGGACACCCATTATTTCGAATGTTTTTTTTCCAAATAGGACGTCATTCCAAAAGGTAGCCCATTTTTTTTATTAGAATGACCCCTTTCTGGCCCGAAAAACCTCCCAAAAAGGAGTAAGGAATGTAATTCATAATTCGAAAGAATCAATTACTATTGGTTGAGGACCCCGGTGTTTATTAATAAATTCCTGAGTTTTTAATATCAAAAGTACAACAAGTAGACTTGTTGAAAGATTTCAAACACCAAATAATTATAAATACAGAGTTAGTACACTCACAGTTGTCATTTGTTCAAATTAGCCGGGCACCACATTTTGTTGCAACACCCTTTTTCATCGTTGAGACAGACTGGTACTCTCGATTGATATTTACGGTATTGTTTACCGATCATGAAACTTTTGAAAAAAAAAATTGGCTCAATTCTGAGACATTATCATTTCTGGCTTTTTTAGACGGGATTAATTTTCCATTGTTGATAGATTGTTGATAATGTTGCCACATGCTTGTGGTCCAATTTATGCCACAGGTAGAGTGTGAGGCCGGCCTCTTGCCCAAGTTCATCCGCACAAAAATGTGCTATGAAATTGTTGGGTTTTAGATTTATGGCATTACTTTTTTTCTCGAAATAAATGAGGCCAATTAATGCAACGTTTGTGGTGCGAGGCATCTGTTGCGTTTGCTTCCAATGGAATGCATCGCAAAAAAAAACTACAACGTGAGTGAACTTCCTCGTATAACCAAGCAGTAGGAAACGTGATTCAAAGTTTTTGGGTACCCGGCACCGCGGTTTTTCAACGAAAAGGTTTTTTATGCAATTTACTGCAAAAAAATTTATTCTATAAGTTTGCTACAAATTTGAAGCGGGGATAACCTGGGTAAATTTAAGGAAATACATTGCGAAATTCGTTTTTTAATACACATGCGAAATTCGTTTGTTTGTTGCCGAATGAAAAATATTTAAGTTAAATTAATTTTGAGACAACGTTTTTTAAAGGCACGCGCTGGTAGTTTAAACGTCAATCGGGATCCTGAATGGCGATCCCGTATTGATGAATATATGGAAATGCTCTCAAAAGCCAAACATGATCTGGATGACATCGTCGGCAAAGAGGCAAAAAATACTTCCAAAATGCAGCAAAACGAGCAAAAAGCAAAATTGCATGATGACGAGCCGGTTAGTGCTGGTCATCAAAAAATTCCAACATTTGCCGAATCGTATGACTTTACTCGTGGGACACCCACAGATCAAGATGTCCTTCTCAAACGAAACAAAGGTATTTTTTTAATATTTTGTATTGTTTTAGGTCGGACCAAGGGTAAGTTATATGGTCTGACATTTTTGGCCTTGATCTCAGTCTTTTTGTAATTTTTGTATATCATGTTTTTGAACTTTTTGCAGACGAAACAAAGTCTTTTTGGTGGGTATAAGGTCAAGTCAGAGTTTAAAAATAAACTTAAGGTTAGTTTTTAAGCATTGACTTTATAACCAACACTCCTGTCATTGTATGATTATACTAAATAGTAATTACATTTAATTTTGATCATTTCTCTGGAATTACGGGACCAATAAGTTTCAATTTTCGTGTACGTTTGTAGATATGCCCTAGAAGGTAAATTATTTGTGTTTCAACTTAACTTCTTGCCGTCTATGCCCCCCACAGCGTTTTCAAGTAGGCCAAAACTTGGTTACAAAAAGGGAACTTGTACTAAAAAGGGAATAATGCACCAGATACGTGAAATCAACTATTTTCACAAAAATAATAATGACCGCCTCTATAGTGGGCATACAGTAAATAAAATCTTGTTATTCAAAACTTAAAATTTATATGAAAAAAAATCGATTTTCGGTGTATTTTACGATGTATTTTTCGGTGTATTTTACGATGTATTTATTTAGTTCGGGAAATGATGAAATTCGCATGGGATGGTTATAGGGAGAAGGCCTGGTCGTTTAATGAAGTTCGTCCAATATCGGGCAAAGGGTACTCCGCGGCAGTGTTTGGCAATTCAAAAACTGGTGCTACTATTGTGGATGCGCTTGATACCCTCTATATAATGGGTCTGATGGACGAGTTCAAGCAAGGTATGTCAATTCGGCACAAAATCGTTTTGAAAAAATGTCTACTGTATATATTGTAGATCGCTCAAAAATAAATAGAAAGGTCCTCACATTTTTTGGATAGAGTCATGTCTTTTTGAACTTTGTTTTAGGTGAATGTCAGAAAAATGGCTCCGATTTTTAACAAAAACCTGAAAAACATTTTAATTAAACCTAGTATATTCTAAGGTACTACTAGAAGTATAAAGTATGATATACTGTACACCAGGTGCGCCGTTATGTTTCACTCCGTTATGTTACAATTTTTCCCGTTCGTCCCGTTATGTTACAATTGTTTAGCAAAAAAGTTTCTGGCGTTTTTGCCTACGCACTACCCCGTTATGTTACAATTTTCTGTTATGTTACAATTTGTACAAAAAAAAAACGCGTATTTCGCAATACTTTTGAGTTACGTAATCACTCTTTTCCGTTATGTTACAATCTTTACAAAAAAAAACACGTAATGCGCAATATTTTCCCCGTTCGTCCCGTTATGTTATAATTTTTAATTTTTTTGGCGTTTTCCAGCGAAATCGCCTACGCACTGCGCCATTATGTTACATTTTTTTTATTTGGTTTTGTAACATAAGGGCGCACCTGGTGTATATCTAGATAAACACTTCCCTTGTTAGTCCTAATGGTTAAGATTTCTGGATAAGAACGACAGATTGCCAATGTTCATATGTATACATTATACATCATATATTTAATTGGTCCAGTAAATGATGCTCCATTTCCTGTTTCCTCGAAAAATAAAACCGCTGATGAAGTATTTTTTTAAGGGCGGGACTGGATTGCAAGTGAGTTTAAGTTTAACTCGGGAACGGATGTATCAGTTTTCGAAACCGTTATTCGATTTGTCGGTGGCTTCTTAGCGGCAGGATCGTTGAGCGGTGACAAAATGTTTTACGAAAAAGCAAAGTACGTGGCTGATCTCTTGGATGGCGCTTTCAAAACAGAAAGGTTAGCTAATGAAATTACTACAGGGTAAGCATTACTTGTGGAATGAAACATTATAATGTCAAAATTAAAAAAAATGATAGAACGTTTGATTTTGGATGAACAGTTTTTCAAAAATCGTGGATTTGACATTTAATCTCCTAAATTGAGCTAAAATTAGTACATTTATTTGTACGCCCACTAGATTTTTTATTATACACATTTTCATCATACAAGGGCTACATACAGACTCTATATTACAGAGGTTTAAAAACTAATTCAGCACTATTTTTGTGATGAATTAAAAATTGTGATGGATTAAAATTTCTAACTAAAATATTTTACGATGTCTAATTGATAACTTTATGTTGACTTTGTCTGTGATGAAATTTGGCTCAACTTACGCAATTTTACTAGTAGTTTTCCGGGCGTCATAGCAAATAAAGGTGGGTCTATAGACATAGCTGGACCTGTTATATATACGAAATGTATTGGATAACGTCATAGGGATAAGTGGTTAAATCCCTAGCATGTTATCCACTGAAACGTTGAAAAACATGTCATAGAACATCACTAAAGTTCCTCCATTTTAAATTTGTTATTCCTCTCTCAACAAAAGACTTACAAGAGGTTAAAAATAACAACTATATGACATGTCTCATGTTTTTGATTTTTCGCCAATTCTTAAACATGATATTATATCATAAAATTTATAGGGTATATTAATTTCGATATACTAGATTTTTATTACACCACCTGCGCCGTTATCTGGACGGAATTCCCGCTCGTTTCTTTATCTGGCCGGAATTTCGAAAAATAACAAAATGTTTTTTCGGCGAAAATGTCGGCCATTTAACGGCACAGGGGTGTAGTATATATTTATCTCTGAAGCGATTGGGTAATATTAACTCTAAATTGATCTGATAGACAGTTGGTCTTTTGGTTATCAAAAAGTGCACAGTTATGAGTGCTGGGACTGTATGCACAATGTTTATGCCATGCCGCATGGCCCATGCGTATTAACAGAACTTGGAAAAAAATAACCTTAACCTGATCTTATCTTTTCCCAATGAACACAGAAATGATGGGTTTCCATAATTTTTTGTTTTACGAATGTTCCAAACTTTCAGCAAAAGCCGGTGCATGTTCATTTCCGCACCATATTTTCGTGATAAGTTATAATAATGTTGGCATGTGTTAACCCGGCATGATATTTCTAGCAACTCAATGCAGCAGCCTATTTCAGTTTCACCGCTAAAAGTTTTAAAACCGTCTTTTATTGTCAAACCTTATTATAATCTCTACAGTATAGACTATACTTTAAAAATAAATCAAAATTTATTATTATGTATTCATAACAAACAAACAAAAAACATGTTCATTGCTTTTGGACCAATGCGGTACGGGGACCAATGCGTACTACGGGGTTAATTTAAAATATCCTAATTAATGCGAATACACATACATGGTTTAAATATTTTTGCATATTTAACATTCTTCATTCTCCGGGTTCCTGGAAGATAAGAGACAAAATAACCATTGTCCATCACATGTTGGTATATAATCTTTAATCTCTTTCCATCTAATATGAGGGTAAAGAGTGATATAAGTAGAATAAGGCGTTGTTCTTTTTACGACTTACATGAAAAAAAAAATTTTCCACAAATAATCTCGGAAAAACCTCATGAATTGTCATATCTTGGACCAATCGCGGTTAGTAGGAAATGCTTTCTGAAAAGACTTCCTTCTAACCGGTCCAGGTCAAAACAATAGAAGAAAAGCCGACAGTGGTCGGTTTTTGCTTGAGATACGACATTATTTTAACGTTTTTCTTCTGAGTGATTACGGTGACAGGACGTTTAAGCTTAAGTGCACCTCTTATCTTTCCGCCGTCGTTGTCGCGCAAGTCGGTAGTTATTCGCTCCGCGTGGCACTAAGTTCTTTTTAATTTTCATACAACGTTTTAAACGTTCAATATTTTGCTGCGAATCAAAGCGAGAAGACTGAAGAGCCAAAAATGTTGGATTACATACGTACTACATACGTTTATGATAAACATATGCAAATAAGTACTATATATATCATATATAATATATGATACATATACAGTATATGTATCATATATTATATGATATACTGTATAGGCTATACACTGCCTAGCTAGTTATCTTAACATAAAAAGTGCTAGACATAGGCTATACACTACCATACATAAAAATTGCTCAAAAATTTGGTTAGATATTAAATGGAAATTGGTTAGATATTAAATGGAAATTGTGTTAAGAAAAAAATATTAAGATAACCCAACTACATGCAACGTATGTTAGATAACTGGTTAAAGGGGTGTGCATAGCATTTTTTATTCGAACATAATTAACACTTCAGTCTTCTCCCGTTGGTTTTTAGCAAAATCTTCAACGTTTCAATAACAATACAGTCCTTACTTCCATCACGGCTGTTTTTGATCTCGTAAAAATTGGCCGTTATGGGGCAAACAGCCGTTATGGAAGTAGGGACTCCGTACTACGGACTGTATATCATTTTTTGATGAAAATGCATGGTATTTACTTATGTAGGCTGTTTTTAGTGATTTTACAGTCAAATTATTATTAATTTATTATTATATATTATTATTATAAATTAGTATTGTAATATACTTTTATATCTTGTGATTTTGATTGTGATGAACTTATTCGACAGATTTAAAAACTGCGATAACCCAAAATTTGAGATGTTCTCCTTACTAAACCAGTCTTTGGAAGTTAGAGTTTTTTTTTTGCCACTTGAAAATATACTTATTGTTATTGAATATCTTGATAATTTACATAAAATAGTGAAATGAATTTGCACGTTACTCGATATAGTTCCGGTGATAAGTAGACATTTATATAATCTTATCTAATGTGGAGTACAAAAGTATATATAATAGCTTATTAACTCAATGGTTAATTAACGTGGAGAAATATCCCATGATAAGATTGCCAATGGCCAATTTGCCATCATGAGACTTCTATTTCTGAATTTTCCATTTTTTAAGGGCCATTGAAATATGCATTTAATCCAGTTAGTTAAATCAACCGATGATTATTTTTCCAGTTTTTTTTTCTTTTTTTAATCGAACGTGTAATTTACTCAATTTTCATAACTCAAATTATTTCAGGCGTTTCGTATATGGTCTTTTTATAGATTTTTTAATACGCTACAAACGATTGGGAATAGTTTCTGACTGATTTTTTTTTGTTTTTGAACTTTTCGTAATTTGAATTAACTGTTTAAAAACCGTTTGTGATTTTTATTTTACAGGATTTTCTTTTCATATAGACCCGAATTTTTAGACTATTGGTACTCAGATAAATTTAAAAATGTGGGCGTAAATGGAAAAAAATAATCCATTCAAGCCATTTGTCGTAGTTCACCCTGTAAAATTAAACGAAAATATCGCGAATCGACTAACTCAAGTTGGTTCTCTAAACGTTTCTCTTAAGTTTGATAAATTGCCTGATAAAAGCCTACAGTATAGCCTATACAGTATAGGATATACTGTATAGGAAAACACGCGACGTGTGGTTTTTATGTGATAACCTGGTTAATTAAAAAAATTATTTCAGCGGTATTCCGATGGCTTTGGTGAATCCTTCTAATGGACGAATAAAGAATTGGAACTGGGCGTCAGGTGGATGCTCCATTTTGGCTGAAATTGGAACATTGCATTTGGAGTTTTCGGAGTTAACGCATCACTTTAATGATTCGAAATATCTGGATCGAGTTTTGAAAATTCGCGATATTTTGAAAAATATGCCGCGACCAGGGAAATCGGTTACCATTTTATTCTATAACTGGAGAGTGANGGTCGTCAGTTTGTCACCGAGCTCCACGCGGGTCTTACCATAGATAAGACCGAGTACTGTTTTAAACCTACAAACGAAATTCGCTCGGTGACACTTTTTTGCTCACACCAGTACTACAAACTACTTTTTGAGACAATATGAAATACACGTCATAATTATTTTTATGTTATATTTATATTTAATAATACTCTGGATGTCATACCATTAGCCCCATATAACTAATATCGTGTAAATAATTCTGTCATAGAAGTGATATACATAAATGTAACATAAAATTGTGACATTTTAACTTTTTACGTACTATTTAGATTTTCCTTTTATATATTAATTAAACAGTGTATAGTATACACGTATTTATTTATTTTTGGAGTTTTCAAATTCGAACTTCTAGCAATGAATTATTACGTTGCCTAATCACTTAAAACGTTTTCAATAAATCCTTATAAGGTGATCGTAAGTATGGATTTTTTTCGGCCATTCGAATGAAAGTTTTAAATTGCTCATAAAAATATTTGTAAATATCTCGTCATTTCGAATAAACGCACGTCGTTCAGTGTTTTTCCGACTTTGTTCCACTGCCAAAGTTGATTCAATCGGTTTGATTGGTGAAGTTTATACATATATAACTTATATAATATAAGTTTTCAATATAACTTAAATAATCAAGCATAATCTTCCCAAAAACCGATAAATTTACTTGATTTCCACAAATATAATCAAGAAGAGTAGCGGCTAACAAGTCTGACTGTTCAGGATATCAAGAAACTTTTTTAAAGTTAACTTTTAAGTTAAGGTAAAAAATTTCACACACTTAACACTAACACTAACCCAAACGCCTTCCCATTTTGGTCTGTAAGGTCAACACAGTTTTTTTTGCACTAAGGTCCACCCAGTGTTTTTCAAGAAAAATTATATCTAATGAGTTTTTTTTTTCAAATCGTTATAGCCTATAACTTATAAGGTTAAGTCTGATTTTTAAAAGTGCATTCTGGTCAAGTCAGGTTCGCCCAGGCACGGCTACCCTATCGAGTCACCTTTATTAAAAACAACAATTTTCCTACACTAAAATATCAAAGATCGCAACTTTGGAAATTTTGCGACAATAAAAATGTGCATCTAAACGTGTGCAGGTCCGTTAATGCTTACTTTGAAATTTACACATACAATTTTACCTCCATATACATAACTACTCTGACTGTAATTATTGCTTCTTGAAATTTTTGACTCAAAGAAGCCCTTCTACACTTCCTCAACATTGTTTCAAAATCGTCGGTAAAATGCAGTACGTTTTTTGCGCACAATTTTACACCGAAAAGGGTGGGGTGGCACATTTTTGCGAGTCTGAAAGGAAGGACAGGTGGCCAGAATTCTTCCACCATGTTTTACAACTGTCATTTTGACAATGACTATATTCACATTGCGCAAAAAAGTGTCATTTACGATTTATAGGAGAAGTTAATTTTTCATTCTGTCTTCCGAATCGGAATTTCTAAAGTTTCCGTCTCTCGAGTTATATGTATTAATTATATAATTATTATATTATATAATAATGCGTTAAATTATAAATTATATAATTTATATAATTACGATTCATAACTGCTTCGTAAAACGCGAATACAAATTGTGTGTACGACTGTTAGGATTTATAGTGTCATTCATCAGTAGCAACACAATTTGGGACCAAATTTGGTATAATACTTAACACTGATAACTGATCACTGATAAGTTATCAGTGATCAGTTATCAGTGATAATATCAGTAACTTATCACCATGTTCTACATTCTTCAAATAACGAAATATTCTTATACGATTTTGACAGTTGATCCACGAATAACCTTATAACCGACCACTCCAGTATATATTTCTAAATAGCCATCCGGCCCAAATAGACCCCTTCCTATACAGTCAGTAAAATGAAGAGTACATACAGTTAAGTACGATGAATAATGGACCTGTTTTTGTCTATTTTTGAAAGAAAATTAGCGACTTTTGTGAACATTCTGCAAAATTATTTATGGTAACCTTGTCCACCAGACAAATTATATCCGAATTATATCCATCCGAAAACAGTGAAGTGGGGACAAAAACATGTGTCCGTTGGTGGGTTAGGCGACTCATTTTACGAATATCTGATCAAGACGTATGTTTATACAAATAAGCAAGACTCGGTTGCTCTTGATATGTACAGAGATGCGCTTGATGGCATTCGGCAGCAACTTGTCAAGTAAGTACTGAAACAATCCTCGCATTACATCGTATAACAAGACAAAAATAAACGATTATTTTAGCATTGTCATGTAAAATGTAAAGTATAAGTTACCGCATTTATATATCTATTAATGGGAATAACTACTAAAATTACAGCTATTTAATTTAACTCCCAGACAGATTGATAAAACGAATCTGCAAGGTTAAGAGCGTAACGTAGGGGCTTAAAAGATTATTTTGAGCGAAAAATCCGAAATGCTAAAGGCTTTAGCCTAAAACATATGAGCAGGCCGTAAAAGCGTACTAGTTAACAGATAACGGCAAATTTCCCTAAATAGGACGTTTTTGATTATGTGTCAGATATGTGTTCAAGTACATGATATACATGTATACATGTATGATAAATTGATCGATCAATGAAACTTTTGGAAAAAAAAAGTTCCACCAAATTATCCTAATTTCATTAATTCCGAAATCGTCAAAAGTCGGATAATTAACCGTAAAACATGTCAAATATGGTACATATCATACCTAATCCACGTTTACATGACCAAATATATATTTTTGTTACATACTTTTGAATGTATGAGGCGCTGAGATTGACTCGGTGATGTCAAAATAGCATTGAAATATACAAAGATTGCCTAAAGCTCGTCAATCTCAGCATCGCCATACCTTGTGTACTTTTCGACCATTCCTACATATGACTTAAAGACAATATTTGAGTCGATAATACCGATAGTGAGATAAATGCGAAAACAACGGCTAAAAATATTCATTTTTATGAAATATCATCTGCTTACCGACTTCCTTTTTTGAATGCTGGTTATTTTGGATTCACACACGATTGTTTTTTTATTTCTTTTATTATTTTTTTAATGGGAAAAGCAAGGCAAGCAGAAAAACCCATTGAAAGCTAAATATGTGTACTATAATTTACAGTTTATTGAATTGATAAACATAAGTAATACAGATGCGGACTGTAGCATTAAATTCCTAACAGTTGAGTCGCTTTGACTAAGACTAAAATGGTTCAGAAACGTTTTAATTAAACGGGTTTTGCGATA
>SCLG01000024.1:357453-370365 GCA_004367875.1 Oikopleura albicans
TCATTTCCAATTATGAATATGTATGTTTTCGGGTAGGAAAACTAAACTAGTAATTTCTTCTTCGAATCGATACTTTTAAGAGTCCAAATGGAAAAGTCTATATTGATCCAAATTGTTTAAACTAGATTATAATTATATACGTTAACTTAATTTAATTTTTTGCCACTATTGTTCTTAGTTTATATATATTTGTATTGTTTTTTCATTAACAAAACAAAATCTGTCGACTCTTGATTGTAATACAGGCGGGGATGATTATACGGTCAGCCATTTGGACCGTTATAAGGTCAAGTCATTTTTTTATACCTTGACTCTATAATCAACCTGCCTCTAGTCTATTGTTTATCGATATTATTTTTTGAACTCAGCGAATATCCTAAAATATCATACAAATATTTCAAATAATTATTACTAATCGGCCTGGATATAAACTATCCGTATAACATGCGCCCTAATTTATAATGATTAATAATTTATGATTGTACGGTATAAATATATGTTCTTAATCACTAGGAATTAGTACATAGAATAATGTACATCGCAATGAAATTTGTTACCCTTAAAACGTTTTTGTAGAATACGTGCATACAGATATCATTTAACCTATTAAGATCGAACAGAACTGTTAAGTATTTGTTTAAGCCGTTTTTCCGAGTTTCAAAGTGAGAAAACGAATCTCTGAACTATGCAATCGGATTAAAACGCGTTATGGCTTTAGTCAAACCGATCTACTGTTCGTAGTTGGCCGTTTTTGTTCGTACTAATAATCTCGGCATTACCTGGCTGTGACACAATTGTTTTCCGAGGAAGTCCGGCGAAATCCAGATTTGGTGAATTTCCTTGTCGAACTGAGCGTAATCGAATATTCGTATAATGTGCATTTGGCTTAGCTTTTTAATCAAACGAATTATAATTTTACATTTTTTTTTATCTTATTGGATGCTGAGCTCATAGTTTCATGTCTTTTTTCTTAATTGAATCGTAAGAACCGCAAATTCGATCTGCTTAATTTCGATATGCTTTTCAGATCAAAAACGGTGTATTGAAATCTACAGAAATACCGTTTGAACTATCTGGATTAAGTCGAGCGGCATATCTGATCATTATGCGGATTATCTCACGAAAGGGAACGCCTTTGAAACTTTTCAGTTTCATTTATTTTTAAATTCACCGAAAAAAAACGGTACGGTATTATCGTAACGACCTTAACTCAGTACCGTTTTCCGGGCACTTAATGTGAGGGAGCGTATCAAAACTTTCGTACAGGGGTCTCGTTATAAGGTCTAAAGTGACCGTGACTAGTCAGTTTTTTTTTAAGTTTTTTCTGATGGGTTTAGCAAAAAGCATAGACGATTTTTTATTTGGTTACGTTTATCTATTATTACATACATTACCGGTGCTTTAATCATATTAATAATCTTTCGGATAACATTGCTAACACAAATGTCTTTTTAAGATCAGTAGAACCGTTCGAATCGGACATACAAGTGTAGAGACCGTTGAAAGTGATATGTCATTGTACATGCATTTTCTGAAAATATGTTTACCGTGATGACTTCTTCTGGATAACACATGTAATTTTTTTAGGATGCTAAAAATCAATTGGGTGCTTTCCTTTTATAAAGTGATGACAAATTAAAAAGGTCAACACGTTATTTTTTGTCGCGCTGTATAATTTACATGACACCATTTTCCCCTTTTTTTTGCATAATTTATTTTTGTATTTTTGTTTTATCTTATTTCCTCAAACATGTTTTTGAACAAATCCACTATATTAACGGTTTTTTGGTGGCACAAAAATGTGTGTGATTCTTCCTGTAAATAACGTAAATGAAATTCCCGTAAATAAAGAAAACAAGTTCACGTTTATTGGGCGAGCTCTGGGCACGTGAACGAGAGGCAAACCAATGAGAGTGCGCCATAAAAAGGGTTATCATTTTGCTGCGATTTCATGCGATAATTAAATTAATTACTTTGACATTATGTCAAATGACAACCCAAGATAGGGAATAATTTTCTCTATTGTTAATTTATTGGACTTATTTTTGTGATTATTAAAATCATGTCTGGAAGTTGAGAATAATTGATTTAAAAATATAGAATCAGTTGGTTATAAGGTCGATTAAAATAATCCCAGTATAAAATACGTTTGGCGACGTTGCGAATTTGTAGCGGCTAGACAACCAAAAAGTACATAATATATTTTTGAGAATTACTTATTGCAAAAACAAGCTTATGAGTCATAGATGGTATATCTATATAATTTAGTGCTAGTTGGGCTAAACGTGCGGTGGGTAAATTGGTTTTGGCTTGTGCTGAATGGTTATGACTTAGGGACCATAAGTTCGGGTTTCGAACATGATTTCGTTATTTGTCATCCAGACATTTGACGCTCGATTGTGGCCACATTGGGCAAAGGGGGGTACATTTGATTCTTAATTTCCGTACTGTATTTGGGTAGCTTGCGCTGTCGAATGAATAATAGACCACTTAGAATTCATATTGGCGACAAGGGGAGTTTAGAATCCCGCTTCAACTTTGCGTTTCAAAGACTGGAGCTTCCGACTAGTCATGCCATTTAGAAAGGTTCCGCCTTTTTTGATACACCGGATGTTCGGGAGGTTGAAGTTATTTCTTCAGATTGAATATAATTATGTGTTCAACAAGAACACTCACCTGAGACTCTACTGTATCCAGGACCCTTTAAGTTTGAAGTGTGGACCACTATAGTAGAGTATTTTGGTTTAGTTATACTTTAGCTGCGTCCACTACTTATTATTCTATAGACGGGTGGAATTTTGGAGCAGATAGTTTCCCATTGCCGGTTCGTGAACAGTCAGATCTTACTAATAGCCGTTCGAATCAGTTAACACGTGCCAGTTAAGGATAATTCAGTGGTCATTAAAATGAGTTTAAAAATGGATGAGCTAAAACTATGCGTCCTGTATACTGTATACGGTATACAATCCCCGATTCAAAAGCATTCAAAATGACACCAGGATACAAGAGCATCCCGTAAAAAGTTAACTTAAGACTTTTTGCAACAAAATGTTTAAAATTGTACGTCGTTTAAACGTACGCTTAAATAAAGAAATCACCAAGAAACTACTTTTAAGGGTAACAAAAGGTTCAAAAGGGTCACGAAATTACTTTGCTTTCGAAGCAGGGACTATATTTTTTATTGATGATGATTTTTGTCATTGAATTTAATATTTTCAGATTAAGTCATCACCTTACAGTGCGTCCGAGTTGTCGAGTACCGCGCTTTTTCGAAATTACATGTTATGAAAGCTTAAAAACTAGAAAGAGCGGTACTCAACAACTCGGACGCACTGTAGCACCAACATATGAAGAGTTTTTAATGTAGTTGAGCTTTAGTCAGTAATCCAGCTTATTATTTTTGACATTTGGCCATTACTACAGCTTAAATGTAAATACCATATTTTACCGGCATTTGCATGAAAAATATCGTTTTTTTTTCTTACTTGTCACGTTTTTTTCTAAAAGACGTTTATGGAAATCCCCTAGGAAAGTTCCAATTAAACGAATCGCCCCCTCAAGCTATTTTGTATTATAACAGACTCAGAACTTTAGCTAAGATTGGAATCAGAACGTTTGAAGTCATGAGAACGTATAATACTGAATTGTGGTGGGTCACATAGGGTGGGTGAACAATTTTTTGTTGCCTGCTTTGCTTGCATATTGCAGCTATACTGTAGATTGGTGTTTGCAAATCTGCAGCTGTGCTAATTCGCACCGAATGAAAATTGGTGAATGAGGTTGGTTGCGGNTGTATTTGGGTAGCTTGCGCTGTCGAATGAATAATAGACCACTTAGAATTCATATTGGCGACAAGGGGAGTTTAGAATCCCGCTTCAACTTTGCGTTTCAAAGACTGGAGCTTCCGACTAGTCATGCCATTTAGAAAGGTTCCGCCTTTTTTGATACACCGGATGTTCGGGAGGTTGAAGTTATTTCTTCAGATTGAATATAATTATGTGTTCAACAAGAACACTCACCTGAGACTCTACTGTATCCAGGACCCTTTAAGTTTGAAGTGTGGACCACTATAGTAGAGTATTTCGGTTTAGTTATACTTTAGCTGCGTCCACTACTTATTATTCTATAGACGGGTGGAATTTTGGAGCAGATAGTTTCCCATTGCCGGTTCGTGAACAGTCAGACCTTACTAATAGCCGTACGAATCAGTTAACACGTGCCAGCTAAAACTATGCGCCCTGTACCGTATACAATCCCCGATTCAAAAACGTTCAAAATGACATCAGGATCCAAGAGCATCCCGTAAAAAGTTAATTTGAGATTTTTTGCAACAAAATGTTTAAAATTGTACGTCGTTTAACTGTCATGATC
This sequence comes from Oikopleura albicans, assembly GCA_004367875.1. NCBI lineage: Eukaryota > Metazoa > Chordata > Appendicularia > Copelata > Oikopleuridae > Oikopleura > Oikopleura albicans. The sequence continues at coordinate 361,825 of SCLG01000024.1, forward strand.
CACTACCTAATGCGTAACCGGTGTGGTCCGTTTCGCCCACATCTGGCCGAAACTTCAGTTCATCATTGTCGCAAAACTACTGAATCAATTTTAGAATTTCTAACGGATTATGAAACTTCTGGCTGTCGTCTAAAACTTTTATTAATATACTTTATTAGTAGAATATAACTTAATTTATTTTTTCAAACGTTACAAGATAGTGTATAGTGTATATTTTATTAAATGTATTTCTATAATTTAAATTTAACTTTATTTAAATAAATAGTTTTTAACGGATTTTTTGTTGTTGTTTTTTTTCTCATAATTTGTTGCGCCAAAAAAAGTCAGATAATATTTGGCTAAAATGTAACATTTTTATTCGACTCCTTGCATGTTTATTTGGGCATTTTTCGCTTGTTTGGACCCTTTGTGGTTGTTGAATTGTCCAAATAAGTGCACAAGGAGTGTATAAATAAACGTAGAAACATAAACTAGAATTTTGTTTCTATGCTGAAAAAAATTTCTCAGTTGATTTATTTTAGCTGTTTCAATTAACAAATTTATTTGCAAATGTATTATATGTTTTTTACCTTGTTTTAAGTTCTTATCGTATTGTTTTAGCCCAAAAATCCACTATTAATATGATAACAAACTATCTCGATATGCTTAGTTACACATAGTCCGATATGAGTCCTGGGGGTTAAAGAAAAAAGTATAAGAAGTACAACAACAAAAAAGCAATTTCGTTGGTAGATTCATAGTCCGTTTGCCGTTTTGTTATAACAATAACCGTTCACTAGTTAATTCGCAAAACACGCCATCCGGCCAGATGTGGACGGAACGGACCATGACAGTTAAATAAAGAAATCACCAAGGAACTACTTTTAAGGGTAAAAAAGGTTCAAAAGGGTCACGAAATGATAGAAATCTATGAGCCACAAATCGTAACGCTTTCGAAGCAAGGACTATATTTTTTTATTCATGATGATTTTTGTCATTGAATTTACGGTCTTTACTATTTTCTGATTTAGTCATCACCTTAGAACCAACATATAAAGAGTTTTTAATGTTAAGTTTAAGTTAAGCTTTAGTAAGTAATTCAGCTCATTATTTTTGACATTTTGCCATTACTACAGCTTAAATGTAAATACCATATTTTATCAGCTTTTGCATGAAAAATGCCGTTTTTTTCTAATTTGTCACGTTTTTTTTTTCTAAAAGACGTTTATGGAAATCCCATAGGAAAGTTCCAATTAAACGAATCGCCCCTCAAGCTATTTTTACGAACAAATAAACCTGATAATTATTTTTCAACAGCGAGATTTTGCCTGGCGATACATTTTTAACTTGAAAATATGATTTGTTATTTGTCTTAAAATCAAGCAATAATCTTTGAACGAGTATCATAAGTATAGGGACCGTTTGAGCGGCGGACCACACCCTTAAAATTGACATTCAAGACTAAATTCTATTCCACGTTGGGCGGCAATATCATAGTGATGGTTTATAACCACAAAATGCGTCTTAAGAGTAGCTTGTTTTTATTATCAAAAAACTTCTAATGCATGACATGACCCTCGAAGCACTTTTGCTTTAGGTATAGTAGATTGGATCTGCCTCTTTGCATCTAAATAGTCAATGATCATTGATAACGTAACACATGTAGGAAATGCCAAGCTTGAGCACACACTAAGTTATTGCATACTATTCGTCTCTTATCACGGTTAAGTGATCATGAAATAGCTTACAAATAGGAAGAATGTGTACTATTCATTCGGATCATACTTTTTAACCCTTCATCATTTTATTTTTCAAAAATTACGATTTTTAAAGATCTGTTATAAAGTCTTATTGTCTTTCAAAAATGCATTTAAGGTCTGTTTCCGCCCAAAAAACCTTATAATCACCCTTTGTAAGTAAAATTCCTTTCTCTTTAATCGTAAGGTGTTTCATGTGCACATGCAGTTGAATAATGCAATTGCATTTTTTCTAAATTTACAAAATTTTCTTTTCTTTAAAGTTTGATGGGAGCCATTTTACTTTTCATGGATTGAACTTCATTTTAATAACATTATTTTTATAAGGCAATATTGATATCAAAGGATTTTCAACGAGTTACATTACTGAAAAATATCATTTTCTTTTGTTTTTTTATAATAGTAGATATTGTTTTAACATTACTTTTATCCGGAATTTTAAGCACGTTGTTTTTGGGAATTTATTTCTCGATTTTGTAGAAAAATGAACTGTCAACGAGAAAATAAACATTTAGAGAGTTTTCGGATTATCTATAAATTGCGTACAATTTTATATTTTGTATATTTTGTGAATTACACACCAAGAGAGCGATAGAAAACACGCAGTGATAATTTTATGCCAAAAGAAATATTTGGCATCTATTTTCTTCTAGACCCTACTTGTATGTATTAAACACTTCTATACCACGATGGTATCGATTTTATCTCTATTATTTGCTCAAAATTATAGTTTATGTTTGAATTGAAAATTTAACAAAAATATCAGACTATGTACAGTGTACATTGTACACCATACTAAGTCGATGACCGCTTCGACATGTCAGTTATACGTGAACAGCATTCTGTGTATTCAGGAAACGCACTATTTGAAGGACATATCTGTAGATAAGATTTCCTTGAAAAGATTCCAACCTTTTTATCTAAAAAATGTCCGTAATTTGTCAGTAAAAATATTTAACTCAGTTGTAATCGGTTACTACAAATCCTATTATACTGGTCAGGGCATCAGTGTAGGGTTAAGGATTACACCCCGTTTGTAAAAAATCCAGTAAATAATAAAATCACACATCTTATAGGGTGCTGTTTATATAAACAAACTTAATATGGCCTAATATTAGCCTAAATTTACTATAAAATCCGATGTCATACGTAACAACGGCCTCCGGATTTAACGACGGAATTTAATCTTATGATTTGGATTTAATAAATACAAAAACGTACGTTAGCAAGACACCCCATTACTTACAATAACAACGTTTATATGAAAAAATCATAAATTTATCTTACACAAAATACAGGGGGGTTCTGCTTGTAAGGTCAAGTCATCTTTTTGCACTAAGGTCAAGTAATTTTTTTCAAGATAAATCATGTCTTTTTTCACTTTCTTTGGGTTTAAATTTATAACGAGCCATATACATTTAGAACGACACGGGTAAAAACATGGGTAATAATTTTTTTTATCGAAATCATGTCTGTTTCGCTTTCTTTTTGAGTGAAGACCTCCCCGCTGTCCATATTTTTCGGGCAAAATCAATAAATATTTTAAAATATGGTCAATGACCATTGGTCATAAAGTCAAGTCATTTTTATGGAGTGCATTAAGGCTAAGTCATTTTTTGGGCTTAACCTTATAACCAGACCCCCCTAAAAAGAATTGTATTTGTATATGGTGCTTGTTTGAAATAAAGTTTTATGGTTTTACCTATTTATGGTCGTACACGGTGTAGGCTACACCGCGGTGCACCGTATAATCAGATCTCTGTAATCACATCTGAAGGAAAGCATTACCTAACATTTGAATAAGTTCTTGTCATAGTGAAATTAACTAAATTGTTTGGTAACTAGCCATTCCGGCGGATTTTATCTTATTGTACGTGTACAATTATTAGCCAGATTTCTTACATTTTCTTCATTTCTAAGCCATGTTTTAATCACGCAAAATATTTGTTGTCTTTGGCTTATAGACGTCGCCCTGAAAGTCAATTACTATGTTTTTAAAATAACAAAAATCATTTTAATTGCGCATTTGTGATCATCATTTTTGGTTAGAATGATCAATCTTTGACCGCTTACAACAGGAAATCTATCATTTTGGTTTTCAAGTTTTCGACCTTAGTTACTTGTCGAAGAACTGCTATGTGGTGAGCACACGTTTCGCTGAAAATTATGAAACTTTATAATTGGTTATATGGTCAAGTCAGTTTTTTCACACTAAGATCAAGTCAGTTTTTTTTTCAACATAAATCATGTCTTTTTTCATTCTTTTTTTTGAGTGAAGACCAATTTTTCAAATGGTTATAAGGACAAGTCAGTTTTTTAATGACTTAACGTCAAGTCAGTTTTTTTATCACTTAAGGTCAAGTCAGTTTTTTTTTGCTATGACCTTATAACCAGACCCCTTGTAGTTTAAATATGTATCCAACTACACGGTTACAACGTCAGACATACGGTGTGTCTGTAATAAACTAAAAAATGTGTGTCACTCATTATAAGGTCTTTCTTTACACTAATGTCGGGTCATTTTTGAAGGTAAAATATCTTAAAGACCTACAACAACGTTAATCAAATTAAGGTATGGTTCTTAATGTTTGGTTATAAGATCTATTTTTTGGAGAATTTCAGGAAACTTGTTTAAAATTGATAACTAACTAACATTTTTCCTGTTTACGTTTGTAAAATGGAAGTTTTTAAGCGAGTACCAATGTTGCGAATTGTCAGGTTGTGAGTTAAATAACGGCCAATTTTGTTTTTCACCAAAATACATGTTGTATTTGTTTTTCAGCGTAAGAGACCGTGAAACGGGAAAAAGGATGTAATTGTATCATAAGTATCACCATGCTTCACAGAATTTCCTGTTATTTATAAAGCGTAAAAGTTGACTACTTTATTTTGCGGATATAGCCCTGTTCCGGTTGTAAATATTTCGCGTAAGTTTATAGGACCTAACATTAGCGCTAAAGTAAGCCCTGCTTAACTACTTATGCTTTCCGTTATCTTCCGTAAGAAAATTATATTTTAAATTTCGCATTTTGCTTCGTTTAGAACAATTGTTTTTCAAATTTCACATTTTCCTTCTTTCCAGGATAGAAATTACAGCCCTAGAAATAGTTCAAGATTTTGAAAATAACTTATTTCACGCGTGTTTGATCTTCGCCCGGATACTTTTCTATGGCAATTGTGAAAAAAGAAGATAAAACACTATATGTATAATGTACCACAATAACGGTACACAAATCAAAAAAATTTACAGAAAGTGATAAAATAAGCAATTCTAGGTACTGGTGTTGGTAAACATTTCCGACTGGAAATTCCTATTGGCAATAGGCTATTGGGGGAAAATAGTACCTCAAGGGTGCAAAAACGAAATCCTATGAAAATATACTACAATCTAACGGTGAATTTAAAATTGCTGATTTATGAATTGAACGAGTAAATATTTATGAATCTTTGGAGCAATCAACAGTCGTAGTTTGATTCAATTTTTGTATGTATAATTTTGTTACTCAGGAAGACCACCATGTAATTATTTTTGACAGCACCTAAGGAATACATTCTGTAGCCGTCATATTTACTGGCTTGCATATTACTGATCCAAGTACCAACTAGGGCGACTCGGGGAAATTTTCAAGATCTAATATATTAGTCGAGTTGATTCATAACTATGACATTTTTACAAGATTATTACGACCCTCAAAGTAAGGGATGCTTAACATAATAAGCTGCTTCCAAGGTTGCTAAAAAGTCAATGAAAAAACTTTTGAATTATCAATTTTTTTGAAGATAACTCGAAATATTTCGATATCTACAGGGGCTAGTAATAAGGGCTCAAACGTTGTCCGTTACAAGGCTTAGAGTAATGAAAATAATTACTAATTAATATTCCTTATTTGTTTAAAATTATATTAGACTATTTTTAGGCCAAGACCGTATTTTTTTTTGATGAAACCATGTATTTTTAGCAAATTTTATAATGAAAAATATTGTTCTAAATACATTTGCTCTCATTTTGCACCGATCACGTCACCACGTGTACTTGTCACCTGATCGTCATCTTCCGGGTTATCGTATAGAAAGTCCTAATCCACTTAACTCCTAATCACCGCGCTGATTCGAATCAGTTTCGGGATTCCGGAAGTGCTTGCATCATGCGAATCCGTCCAGGTTATTCGAGAATTATTAGATCGATTATTCGGCCATTTAAGAAAATTATTCAACTCGTATTTGGCATGTGTTTTTTAACCGCAACGTTGGAAAGCGATTTTGTGTACCAGAAATTTTGCCCATTTTGAGAGTCTTATTCCGAATGCGTACGCTTGCGTAAACTCGGCATTGTTTCGGTACAAGTTTGTGAACAAGAAATGTAAATCCTTTTCATTACGGCGACGCGCCCTAGCCATGTTGAGCATAATCCGATTTACCTACGTTTCTTTCAGTTCTGCGACTGTGATCATATTCTCTTAGATGGCCCTGGTGTGCTTAAGCCACACAAAAACTTGTTTCTGACGTTGAATTATACTGCATTGTTCCGCTTTATGAATTTCAATGTGGACATGTTTATTATGAATAGTTAATTAAATCCAGTACCTGCTATAAGGTTATTTTGGTTATATTATACGTTATTATATATGTGGGGTTAGTCAGATCGCCGAGATTTTGTCTATAAATGAAAAGTTTTTTTATGTTTTTTTATTTTTAAAGTTTAGTCGGGACAAATTATATAAATACAATCCTATCTGTCTCGTTTTTTAAACATAAATCATGTATTTTATAAAGCGCAAGTCACGTCAGTTGTTTGGGCTTGACCTTACAACTACACCCGTTTTTGAAAAATTCCTGTTTGAAACCGAAAGTTTGCCCGTAATGAAACTGGGCGTATTGTTAATTTTCATTGTTGATATTCAGACCGACGAACAGCAAAGATTATATACATCGGGTGGGCCGGACAGCTCGTGCTGGTCGTGCTGGAAAATCTGTCACGTTTGTGTCTCAATATGATGTTGAACTGTATCAAAAAATCGAAGTTGCGATTGGAAAGAAACTCGAAGAATGGTCTCACGAAAAAGAAGAAATATTAGCGCTCAAAGAACGTGTTGATGAAGCCAAACGTATAGCTTTATCAGAAATAAAGGTAACGATTGATAACTTCAAAATATTTTTAAGTACCATTTTTACGCAGAACCATTATTTAAAAGAATATTTTTTAGCATAATTTTCGGAATTTGATAACGATGATTACGTTTTTGTGGGAAAACACATTTTTATTATTCTTGTCTAAGTAGATATCAGCAGTATTTTATATTTTTGGTAGAACTGTACGTTAGTAGATACCTTACAGAACGACTTTTTATTATATACACATGGTTCAAAATACTGAAAATGGACCTGATGGGTCGTGTAAACAAAAACAGGGTGAACATCGGAGTTTTATAAAGCATATTTTGTTCAGGAAGAAGACCAAAAAAGAAAGAACAAAAGAAAAAATAAAGATCAAGATGACGAGACATATATAAAGGATAAAATCGGCAAGGTTAATCACAAAAAGAAGAAAAGGAAAAAGTTTTAAACTGCAGAGAGGGAAAGTCTGTTAAGGAACACTTGTTTACTGCTATGTTTATATTTTGTTATTTGTATCGTGTATGTATGAAGACAATGCATTTAAGTACGGTACTTCATCAACCCTTATCTATATACATACAGGATAAAAATTGCCAGATATACCAAAAGAAATTATTGAGCGTCTACGAAGGAATAAATATATCGTTAAAATTGATTGTCCAAATCAGGGCGCGGCACGTTTGGCAAGACAACATTGCAATCTTCGTTGGCAAATTGATTTTCAATAGTATAAAGGAAATAATAGATGTAGCCACAAGAAGCCTATCGAAATTCGATTATTATTATTATTGTTTTGAAAATCTTAAAATTAAAACCATGCTAATGGATTTTGAAACTTATAAAATCCAAACCACGCAAGTGATTTCAAAAAATTGTAAGAGCCAATGTTTGCCAAGCCCTGATCCAAATTGTTCTGTTTTTTGGGGATGTAAACTGACACGTACGATTAAAATCTGATGGTTATAAGACCTATGTCTATATGGTATTTAGATGATGATTATATAGACTAGGTCTTATAGCCATCAGATTTTTACTCGTAGGTACGTAGACTACCCCCATGGCGGTCCTGATATTGAAGCGGTCAGACCAAAATAACGATAAAAGGGATACGAAGATTGCCTGAACCGCGTCGCTCTCAGGACCGCCGTGGTTTTATTTCTCATATTACGGGATTTGTAAGCTTTTGTAATAAAATTCAAAAAATGGTTGGATAAAAGTCCGCTCCGTGACATTTTTGTCCAGTACTTGGGGTTGCTGGAGGACAAATTATTTTGGGGGGTACTTATGACAAGCACGATAAAATTGATAACACAATTGATTATACAGGCCATTCTAACATCCGATAGTAACCCTATTAGTGGTAGGGTTTTTATTCCGTAAAGTGGACTGAAAAGGGGAAACCGTTTATGTGATGTAATCAAAAAAGTCATAATCTGAAATTGTCATTTTAACTCCTCTTTTCCGGATTTAGAGGTAATTTTATAACGTGTGATACGGGCCAGACATGATTGTTTAAACACGGAGGAAATTTCAAATATTGAGGTTAGAAGTCCCCCGTCGATTTCACTCGCCTAACGTGATTCCATTTTTAAGCTTCTGGTAAACCCAAATCCGGATGCTTATTGTATTTTTTTCTTTCACTTTGCCTGTGTTTCTAATTGTGATATAGCCAGGGTGCATCTAATTTTAT
>SCLG01000024.1:373343-385004 GCA_004367875.1 Oikopleura albicans
AAGGTAATACCTAATTTACTTTTAAAATTCAATTAACGTTACGTTTTCATTGAAAATTCTCCATAGTAAAAGGCCAAACTCGTGCCGTATGCGATGATGAAGGTTGAATATGTTTAAAGGAAATAAATAAATGATTCCTTCTGTATATGGTACTGTATCACGACAAATCGTTCACAGAATATTTGAACATATCTTCCGTTGAACAACAAGACCACTTAAGACGCTTGAATATTTGATGAGAGCATACTTCGTATTCAGCCATACTTTACAATTATAATTAGATTTATAACTATGTCTAAGCAAACATGACTGTAAAACGCTTGACTGAAATCGGGTCAAATACCGATAAAATTACTTAACCAGATTTGACTTGAAAAGGCGTCTTAGTCGGCACCGATTATTTATATCAAAGTCCGGATTTTAGTTTGTATTAAATTTTTTTGCGTTTAGAAACTTTCTAATACAAAAAACAATAACAAAGAAGAACATAACATGGTTATTATTAGAATATGGTTAATCAAAAACAAGCAAAATTGCGCCACACTGGACCGCACAGAAAGTGCTGAAAGAAACCTATGGCCCATACACCCATAGCCTATGGGTGTATCAATATGAATTATATTGTTAGATATATACTATTACTATACCATGTATAATCCGAAGCCTTTAAATTGGTTGTTCCTGAAGTCCTTCCTTTTCCACGTCATCCAACAAATTATTTTTCTACAAATATTTCGTACAAACCGCTAAGATTTGTTGACATGGATTTCCCCTACTCGGAAATCAGAATCCGATATAGAAGACAAGAAGCTTACACGTATGTATTATCCTTTTTGGACATACTTAAGTTCGCTGATAATGTTTTTGTTCTTTATGTTTTTTCGTGTTGGGATCGTTGTTTCAAAACAACGTATTTGTGCGACTGTAAGGTTAAGATATTTTTTATTTGGTTGTCAAAAAAGCGAAGTTCTCTATATGTTAATTTGGCAAAGTGTCATATATTTTTATTTGAACCTTAGGCTAAGGTCCTTAGCTTTAAGATCATAACTTATGGACCATAAGTTATGGTATTTTTGGAAAAAAGATTGTTGTACTTAGGGGAAAAATATCAGACACTGCGGAAATATAATGTTCGGTTTTTTTACAGGTAATTATGTATTTATCAGTAGAATTTATGAATTTAGAATCTCGGATAAAAATTTATTTAATCTTGGGTAATAAGTTGGTCATCAAGTCCCCGTGATTTGAGGTTGTAAAGTATTGTTGGTGTGAGCCACAACTTATGACCTTATAGTGAATTGCGTACAAAAATCATCCCTGTAATTTAACTTTTTGCTTAATTTTTCGGTAGAAGTTTTTCAGATCGACCTCGTAACCCCTCAGTGTATGTATTATGTTTGTTCGCTATTGTAATTTGTTATGTGCAGCGTAGGAAATAATCCAAGAAAAAGAGCATTACACGAAATAATGCCCAGACCCAAATAAAATAAATCATAATCGTAATTTGTGTGAGAATTTCAAACACTCCAAAACAGGGTANAATTTGTAATTCGTTTTTACATCTCTGACAAAATGTTTTGTAGTTTAGCTTGATCTTGGTATGTTGAACAAGTACATGAGCTGACCCACCGCACTCCACATATGTCGTTTGATTCGGGGTCTAGAAGATGCCGTCCATATCGCTTTCAAAAAATAAAGCTTTCTGGTGGCTTTCATTCTTGTCTTTTTGAGCTTTCTGAAATGAAAATCAATAAAAGAGAATTACTGGACATAGTATTTGTACACTTTATGCAACAAATGTAATTTATATCTCACAAATGTAATTTATATCTCTTAGATGTAATTTATATCTCACATTTTTTATGAGGTTTATGTTTTTTATCAAAAAATTACAGTAAGTTGTTTTAGAAAAAAAAATCTATTTTGAAATTATTTTTACAAACTGCCGGGCTTTCTTCAAGCATAAATTTCTAAACATGTAAAAAATTTTTCGTATGTTTGTAGAGATTTTGGCATCATCGCGACATTTGAAGCGCAGACAAACGGTAATATTTTATGTTTTGTGCCGTCAGTTGCAGCTTTGTTTATATTTAGAAAAATATATCCGGTATGGAATGTACCAGATACCTAAACTACTTTGAACGTATGTTTGTGTGCGATTTTATTGTTCTTGATTGTAGGAAAACAAGGAGTTCACTTTACGGAACCCTGATTCTACGATTAGTTACATTAAATTGGATAATGTATTTAAATTTCGTTCTAAATCGGTGCATTGAAAATATTGTCTGTGTCTGACGGTTGTTTATTTTAAATATTGTATGATTTGAACGGCACTTTAGAATCAGCTAGTGATTAGCAGATAACCATATTGTTAAAGTATGCTAGATTGAATTGGGCATCGCACAGAAACAACGTGTTCACTGATTTTTTAAGCGTCGTGGTTATAAGGTCCATCATTCGAGCCCTTCACAATAAGAAAGATTTACTCAAAAGAAGGTTACTTTTGAAAATCATTTTCAGCAATATATAGAGTTTTGCGCTTTGTACATTAAAAACTCAGAAGCTCGCTTTGGATCCGTGAAAAGCGTTTAAGAGATATGTAATGTAGAATCTAAAGCGTAAATTAAGAATGTGAGTTAAGGTCAGATTCGTGACGTTTCGATTGTTTCGTTCTAATTTTAATGAATCGTATGTCCAAGATAATTTTAACCATAACCGTTGACAGGCATAATTCAAAATATACGAATGTCATTTTGGTCACTTTTTATCAAATGCGTTATTGCACAAATAACAACGAATTTCAAATTCTTTTTGGTTAAACTTTTGACATTTCCCGCTCGCAACTTCTCAGTCAAAAATGAAAGTGCGTGTGTCATAATAGCGTGACCTCAGATTGTGAAATTCAGAAGAATTCAGTACATTTCGGAGTTTTTTTTGCAATTATTTCGCCATCAATGATATTATATGGACGGCAAGGTCGTTAACTGGTTAAATTAGCTCACTTTGGAACATTAATTTCTTAAATTATTATATAATCGTGTTGAGTAATTCTTGAGTATTCGGACATGATTTTTTGTCTACAAAGCACAGTTATCATGAAGGTCCTGTGACAGAAGTACAATTCTACGTTACTATCAAAAATCCAGTCATCTATTGGGAGCATTAAAAGTTAAGTCATATACGTGGCCACTAGGGTCAAGCAGTTTTTTTGTAGAATTGATGCCTTTTTGTCCATTTTTGGGTATTCCCATTTTCGGACACCATTATTATTTCTTCGGAACATTTTTTATAAAATTATGTAGTTTTTCACTAATCTGGTCGTAGCACAAATAACCAAACAAGGTCTTCACATTTTTGTGGATGCATTCAAGTCTTTTAAAACTAATTTTATGAAGCAAAGTTAGTTTTTAAGTGTCTTGAGGTCATGTGAGTTTTAAGGGCTTGGCTTTAAACCAACCCCTGTATGAACTTCAGAAGTTCATACATGTGGCCATTGAATGTTTTTTCTGTATTGTTTGATGAATGGAAGTGTCTTATTTTCTTACGTAGACTATCCCCTAAGTAAAAATGGCATTATCGTTGAAAACTATTCCTTTAACGGAAAGGTCTTTTTCAATGCTAACTTCTAATTTTCTGACGCATTCAAAACGAGTACATAATGAAGCTAGATCTATCTATCATTTGAAAGTTCCAGTTCACGCTGAGGGCTGGATAATTATGGCAACGATGAGCATCGTTCAATTGACCACTTCGTCCTGATCGTATTTATAAAATACGTTTTTTTCCACGGAATAAAGAAAAAAAGATTGATGACGTGGCCACCTCTTTAGCTACGTCATCTATATTTTTAAAACAGCAAACAACGATTTTTTTACTTTTCCCGCAACATGGACCGAGTCAACTTCTGGAAAAATAAAAATTTATGACTTTTTTTCTTGTAAGGACCTATTTGGGGGTGGTTATAAAGTATTTCGTAAAAATCAAACATGATGGACGACGCAAACTGTTCCAGTATTTTCTTAAAATGATGATTTGCTCGTCAACTAAGGCCTAAAAATCTACGTAAGGAAATATTCTCCACGTGCCGCAATAAAACAAATTTCCAAAGAAAAATGTTTTCTTAAACTGATTTCCTCTTTCCGCAAAAATTGCTGCGTTTGGTCGCTGATTAATCGAGAAATCACAAACACATTTATAATACAGAAAACTTTAGTTATGATTAATTTTAACCGAGAACGAACGAGGGTGATTTCGCTTAGTGAGTTTTACACATTTTGTCAAATCAGAGATAGAGTTCCTAAAATTTTGATGTTTAAGAAACAAATATGTGGTCAGCAAAAATTAGATTGTTTTTACCCTATGGAAACTGGGCTTATTTTTTTAGAATGAAATTATGTTTTTTGAACCAGAAGGACGTCGATTTTGTTTAGATGGTTATTACGTCTTAAATTTGTTACTATATTTTACCAAAGACCTTAATCATTAAGGCTTAATGTTGTCTCCATCTAATTTTGTCACACAAAAATCTGGGTGTGCCCCATCCTTCGATTTTGCCGTAAAAAAGATTTATTTAAGTGATGTTTGGACTTGCATTTGTGTCGACAGTAATAACTTGTATTGAAATTGGGCTGAAAAATCACAGCAAATGTGGCTTTTACTATGCGAGATCCAGTTATAATGGCGTGTGAAAAAAGGTTTGTCCCACGTCGGAAGTCGTTAAAATGACTGTAATTCATAAAATTATAAATTTTTGCTACAAAAATAAAATAAAAAGTATGGGCAAAAAACATGTTGCTATGGATGAACCTTGTGATAAACCCTTTTTTCACACTATGACTCGCTACAATTCAATGGGAGATTGTGATTATGCAGTAGGTAAGTTTCGAATACTGTAAATACAAAATAAAAAGGGACATGGTCATAAATTTTAAGGTCAGTCACAAGTATTGCTATAAGGTCAACTCATTTTGTTGTCGATCGGATAGCATATTTTAACTCCGACTTTAAGTCTTGACTTGTGACATCATTTATGAATTTTTAAGATTCTTGGATGGTAACTTTTTTAACTGAGAGTTGAATTGATAATGTTACATTATTAATGTATGAACCCTAATATTTTACCCTAGTAACTAACTACTAATGAGATTGTGTTGATTTTATATTATTGAAGAGGGTGTAATAGATTCTATAGTCCATGATGTCGGTAAAACTTATTTATTTTTAGTATTTGGATCCGGAATCTGGGCACCCGTTCTTGTTTGGCCATCCGCTATTACTGCATTTTTGGCCTCAAGACGTGAATCACATGTGTGCTTAATTCTCGCTCATCTTATTTTGGTAATTAAAAAAGCCGTAAAAACTCAGAGGACTACTATTGTTGTATATTCCAATAAAAAAGTAGAAAAACAAAAGCTAGGAATTTTTGTGTTTTCAGATTAGAAACTTTGAGCAGTTTGGGACCCACTTGTCAGAAGAGATCTTTGATGTATCCGGAATCCGGATACATGGAACATCCCAAATTTCTCAAATGTGACAAAACGTGAATGTTTGTCTACCGCATTAATTGAAAATTACTCCGATGGTATTGAATTAGGCTGAGAGTCTTAGCCTAAGATAGGGCTCGACATGATCCAAAAAATAATGAGCTGTCCTCTACTGTCCTCTCGAGGGAAGGCCATCTGGACGTTGCCGAGCTCTGGCCTAAGAGTCTTAGGCTAAGACAGATTTCGATTGGTTTATTGTTTTATTTGTTGTAATTACCTATCGAGTAGTTGATTGAAATATGTCCAAATTTATGTTTATGGTTTGATAAACAACTTATCTAGGCTTCAGCTTCAAAGCGATGCTAACCTACGTACAGGGGGGTCTGGTTATAAGGTCACAAAAGGTGACCGCTATAAGGTCAAGTCATCTTTTTTGCACTAAGGTCAAGTCATTTTTTTGAAAAATTTCAGATGGTTATAAGTTCAAGAGTGCATTAAGGTCAAGTCAGTAGAATTTTTTTAAGGTCAGTGCAGTTTAAGGTCAAGTCATATTTGGGTCCAGTCATCATTGATTTTCTTTATTTACGTAGGTTAGCCTCGCTTTGACGCTGAAGCCTCCGTATGAGAGCAAACTGATTTAAACTAATCCAATGGAATCCAAATTATGTCTTTTGTCTTTAGTATAAGTAAAGTATGGCGAAAATTATAAGTTATAGAGTTGATTGACTAATGACCAAAATTGCGGAAACCAACAGTAACCCCTTAAATATTTTAAAATGTGTGAAGTTAACTTTTATATAAAAAAACTACTGTTGTAGTGCATCTTATCTGTAATTATAACGATTCCTGCAGTTGTGATGAACGGATTGTCGTTGCATTTCGATTGGTACGCCTATAGCATTGTGTCTCAGTTTGGTTCTAATTAAAATAATGTTTTGAACATTTTAGAATTTAAAGAGTTATGCTGAAAATATGATCATTAGGTTCAGTATACAATTTCAAGTTTTAGAAAGTTCAGGACCAAAATAAAATTACCAAATGACCCTCGGTCGGCCTGATTTTAGCCGTATGTTGCGAAATAGGTCTTGGGTTTAACGTCTGAAATCATCGGGGACGGTTTTTTTTTAGATATGTCATATATGCTTATTAAAAAAATCAACAGTACTGTCATTAAAAGTTTTGCTAGAACCATCGTAAAGAGCGCGTACAAAACGCCGAACGCCATGGCAAAAGGCGTCATTGCTATGAATATAATTTCTACTATAATTCTCATTGGTGAGTAAACTCATTGTTTAAACTAAGTACTCCGTTAAAGATGAGATTTTAGTGGAAAGATTATTTTTCAAATTGAACTAGTTGGTATAAATTTGGTAATTGGACAAAAATAATAGAAACAGTACAGGGGTTGGTTATAAGGTCAGCCATTTGTGCCGTTATAAGGTCAAGTCAGTTTTTTTGCACTAGGGTCAAGCCAGTTTTTTCAGACACTAAGGTCTAGTGAGTTTTGTTGAGTATCATACTTTTTGGGGAAATTTTTTTAAAATTATATCTTTTTACACTTTTTTTTCTATAAAATAGTGTCTTTTTAAACATTTTTTTAGAGTAAAAAATTGAACTTTTTCTAGCATTAAGGTCTTATTGTGGAAAAAAAATTCTGGTTGGTTATAAGGTCAAGTCAGATTTTTCAAAGTGCATTAAGGTCAAGTCAGTTTTTTAGAACTTGACCTTATAACCAACCCCCCTGTAATGGTGATTTAATCTATTTACTTCAGTTTTAACAATTTTATCAATAACATCGTCTGGCTTTGCCTGTTATTACTGCTCAGAAGTATTGAATAACGTTAACGGTGAAGTACACAAAGATGAAGGGGAACAAAATGACGAAACGGGAAATATAGGTGAGTAAAATATTAATACACGGGGTTGGTTATACGTTGTGAAATTTTGGTCCATTTTAGATATAATTCTGAAAATTACAAGGGAGTTTTCTGTTTCTCCTTTTTTATAGTACCATGTCATTTGGAGAAAAACAGTTGTACAAAAGTCAAAAAATTGGTTCGTTTCAGCGTCAAAAAGTTTTTTAAAAATGCATTTTAGAGCTAGGCGATTGTTTAATCGTGACTGTCTCCCTGACATTGTACAAACTAACCCCCTTGTAGAAGTTCGGTATGGAACTGACTGTTAGTATTTTCCATGCCAAAATGACATGAGTTTTTAAAGGAGGTAGGAAAAACGAAAAAATTCCGGCTACGGCGGGTCAAATTCCCCAAAAAGTAGATGCCGTTGTTACAAACCATCCACCATCCTACATGGATGCATACGGTGCCCGTAAAGATTCCGCGAAAGTTTCCTTGCTTCATGATTATCAGTAGAGAACTACGAATTTGTATTACTGTATTTTGTAAAATAAAAACCTATACTTGAATTAAATAGTGGCTTGTGCCAAAAAATAGTGAATCAAAGGCTATTTCTCCGAAGAATTTTTTTAGAAATGTACAGCGTTCCATGGCAAATTGATGGATTGAACAACAATACAAAATTTTATGTGACTACGCCACGGTCTTTGGAAGTAAAGTTTTTCAGAGAATAAGTTTACCAAAAAAATAAAGTCAAAACAGATTTTCCGAAAAGTTTTCGGAAAAAAAACAAGAAAAAGTTTTTCGGAAAATACAAGAAAAATTTTCTCGGAGAGAAGGTTTTTCGGAAGATACGTTTTTCCACGAAAATTATTGTTTTCCTTTTACCGAGCTGGGTCTAAATGGGCAATATTAGTTAAAAATTGTTCTCCAAAAAAACTTATTCTCGGAAAGACCGCGGTGCGACTTGCAAAAGAATTTGATAAATTTGATTTTGGCCTTGTGGTTGGTCAAATTAATAGAAGATTTCAGAAATAAATGTCGATAATAGGTAAATTAATATAAGCTTATTATCGGGACAACATATCTGCTTCGGCGCTGTTGATCTCTTTTATGCATTTTTCGCGCCAAAACGGTCCTTCAATTATTTTGGGCCAATAAAACCCATTTAATCAAAAACCAATGTTTCCAAATTATAGAACTTAAAGAGTTAGTAAGAAAGTGTGGGACAATATAGAATTCTCAAAATGTATGTAATGAGCTCTACATATCTATGTATAATTTTTTGAAAGACATTTTGACAAGTTAATTTTTACATACTTTGTGATTGATGAAATGGATCCTATTGCCCCAAAATAATTAAAGGGCCGCTTTGGTGAGGAAAAAATGCATAATAGGGACCAACAGAGCCGAAGCAGATATGCCAAATAACCCGAAATAAAGCAATGTAGTTCTAGGACATTTTACGACATGTTAAAGAATCAATTAATCTGCCCGAAATACTCTTATTATAATTTTATTTGCATCTGCCATGTAGAAAAGGCAATATTTCAATAAATTTTGCGGTGGGTTCAATTTATTAACCATTAATCGGTGCATTTTGTGGTGACGATACTATTTCCGTTTTGGTATATTGCTTAAAAATGTTAGAATAAAATTAATCCACTTTCGACACGTTTCGTCGATGGTTAAATTTACTTGATTTAGCATTGGTGGCGGAAGAAGAGATTAGTTTTTGCGCCGGATCAACAAAAAATCTGGTTTTATGATGTTCACAGCAAAGCTATTTAACCCGCAAACGATTTTTCGTGATGGNCCCCCCCCCCCACTCGTTAACTTCTAAACTCGTTATTGAAATTTCCGGTAAATGGACGGAACCGGTAACAATATTTATGTGTCTGTTTTTTTAGGTAAATGAATCTTTCCGAACCAGTTTATTTAACTTATTATCAAAATTTTGGGCAGTTTAATAAGTATACTTATTATCAAAATTTTGGGCAGTTTAATTTTACACGCCAAAAAAGACCACCGACTTTGACCCTGAAAATATAGTATGCTTTGTATAATACATGGTCTGGTTGACATTTGATGCCAACCGATTATTTGGCCTCAAAATAGCTGGAAGTGATAATTCAACTAAAACCATTTCGAATTTGATTTCAGTCGAACCGTTCTAAACAGTGCGATGACAAACAGCCGAATTAAATTAAATCTTTAACCGTTTGAAAACCATTATGTTATGTTTGATTAGGAGGGAGAAATAAGGAGGCTCTATTTGGATCAAATGAGCAGTAAAAACGAAATCTAGCAGGGGTTATTTTAGACTTAATACTTACAATCAAGGTTAAGCCAATTCGTTGAAATTAAATAATGACCGGGTCAAGGTTTTTTGAAGTAAAATTTTCATGATCACATTTTCCTTTGGATAAAATTCTGATAATGTCCGCAAAAGTCCGTTTCCTAATAAGCCCCTGCTAGGAAAGTTTTAACGACAAAAAAATTTGGGTACTTTTCGTGAAAACTCTATAAAATTGCGAATGAATTATTTCCAGGTAAATTATTCTACTTTAAAATCTACTCGCCATATGTAAAAAAACATGTGGTTTTAAGTGATTTTATATTCAATCTATAATTATGAAAAATGTGGCCGCTATCGGATGATTAGTATATCTTGAGTTTAACTAATTTTCGGTAGCGTAGAAGTGTTGAAGTTGAATTTAGCATAGTAATAAGTACTTTATCAAAAAGAGTAAAAATCTAACATATTCGATTTTTCGTTATCGCTTTTCAATGTTGATTTTTGAAAGATTTACATCAACGACGTCGGGAACTTTCATGTGGCTCGACATGTTGCGTGAAGATATGAACCACAATGTAGAATGAAGAGACGACAACGAATTATGAATAATTTTTACCACCGTTGCATAGTAGACCTTTAGAAATGCGCTGTCAACTTGTCACTAGCGTTTTGAGCTTTTGACGCGTTAGAACGCCAAAAAATGTTATGAAAATTACACATTATTTAAAATACAGTTGTACGTTTAATATTGAATTGCTTACAGTTGTATCGCCCATATTTTTACAGCCCATATCTTGAAAAAAATGATGACGCGTGTAAGTGGCGTATTTTTGTCCCTAATTGAGAAAATTTTCTCATATCTTGACGGATTTTTGGCCCTATGACTCATGCGAAACTGTCAAGATATGGGCGATACACCTGTATATGATATACACCACTTAAACATTAAAAATAAGCGTTTCCTTTAAATAAAAGTTACCATTTGAAATAACAGGTTCCATTTTAAATAACAACTTATATTTTAAATAATACTTTTTTATTTAGGAAAAAATGGAAACATTAATAAAAAAAAATCAATGAAATTAATGGTAGTTTTTTTAATAAGTCCTTACTTGTAAAACATTTTTCTATAAATTGAATTTAACAAAGATACAGTATAACTTTAGGTAAAGACCATTTGTGTATAATTTTGAGAAACGTGACGCGTTCTTATAAAACATAGATTGTTATCTTTCAACATGAACAAAACATTTGAAAGTACAATAGGATGTTTGTATTTTAGCTTGTGACCAAGTTATTATAACGAGCTCAAAAGTATTAACCAAACTTGTGGTTGGGTGTGGTTGCTAAAGACCCTCATTAAGTTGTACTTAATACTGAAAATTCTGAAACAAGTCATTTATTGGTCAATTAACTGATTTTGTGGTTTTGAGTGGCGTGTACAATACACACGACCCTTATTGATTGCAATACGGCATTCTGTCAACACTAAGACCACGTTTAAACGCGTTTTAGACTTCATAGAAACCTATCAAAATTTTATCTAAATTAGGCTAGGTCAAAAATTTTAACCCACGCTCAGCTTTTAGCTAGACTGAAAATGTTATTGGTTGATTCATACGAGATGACATGTCAAATGACTCAGTGACGCGGATTAAGCTACAATTCAGAAGAAAGAATATATACCGACGCAGTATTAAAGGTTTTGAAAATTAGCCTTAAACGGCACAACCTGATTTTGGCGAATACAGAAAATGTGAGGGGTCACCGTTTTCTGGTTTCGCTTTTTTTATTTTTCCTTTTTTAGGGTTTGATTTCCCCTAATAAGGTTGTGCTCTTATAATATAACATGCTTATTTATAATAAATGCTTATTTACAATTTGTCCTAGTGACTGTATACATCTGTAAATGTTAATCAAATTAGCTAAAATATATCACTCGTTATAAACTATTTTAACTCTTAGGGGGAAGGAGTTTTTGGGAACCCGTAGGGGGAAAATGCGTGTAAATAAACACGCACTT
>SCLG01000024.1:385042-430067 GCA_004367875.1 Oikopleura albicans
CCCCTGGGAGTTAAGTTATCTTCATTATAAGTAAATCTTAAGTTCCATTCGAAATGACGCAAAATTGTAAGACAGCAAAATATCTAAATCTTATAAAACTATCAACTTATGTTTCTGAACGTATATAGGTCAATAAGCATGTTTGAAAAAAGAAGGAGATTAAGCGATTAGTTAGAAGGTATGATGTCTAATGATGTAACTCAAATAATCAATCGGTTTTATAACATATATTTTATTTATTTGAATTATCCTCTAATCACTTAAGATAATCCACAATAAAACAAATAGAAAATCAAACTATGTACAGCTTTAGGGTACTTTCGGAAATATGGTGTTATGGGTGTCGGTAAATTATGGGCATACTGTATAAAATATCGACCTATTTCCAAGTTATTTTCAACTATTTTTTTTCGCGCTTCAGCTGCGCTACAAAAAAGTAATTTATTTATGTCTCAAAATAAAAGACGTTGACTCATTAAAATGCCGCTTTCTTATTGGCCTGCATCAGTTTTGTTTCCGGAGCAAAACCAATGAGAATAAATCATAAACGTGACATCATGGAAATACTTAAAAACAAATTTGCGTATTTATATCGAAAAAGACCTAATTAAAAATAGTTTATTTTTGTATCTTTGTACTAGTAGAACATTTTAAATTAGAAGTTATAATTTATAAGTTATAACTAACTATATAATGTACTATAGTCTATAGTACATAACAATTTGATTCAAAATTTCCTATATAACATAATTCAAATTCGGCCTTTTATAAAAAGTTACGATTCAAGTTTTTTTTTTATTTTCTTTTTTAATGAAAAACTTCTCACTAATCTGATTAGGTATATTCAAAAATTTTCCGAGTTAACTGGCGGACGGAAAACCACATAAAATTGAGTACTTAAGCTCAACGTGGTTATAGCACGTTGCTTAAAAGTAAAAACATTAGACTAATGATTAGTAAGACAAATTAGTATATCACTATCCGGCTGGCAATTATTTCCTCTTGATACTTTCAATGCACGTAAAACGACAATTACACCAATCTGATGACCCTACGACCGACGAAAACTCCCCCAACTAGAGAATAATCAGGATCCAAATACACCGTGCATATCAATACCCAAGTGCACAAAAATGTCATCGATAGTAGTTTGACTATGGAATGTTGAACAGTCAAACGACTGGTTAAACGTGAAATTGATCAATTTCATAAACCTGAGTATTTAATCATTTATCAGGCGCGGTCACCATCAGTTAGTGCCAGGAATTGAGCGCTGATGATTTTAACTTGACTTATTTTGTTTTCAAATATATATACATCTGACATGTATATGTACATCTTACACAAATTATAGTTGCGCCAATGAGTACGTAGTCTAACTCATCTAGGCCCTAGACGCTAGGGCTGTGTTCTCAAAGTTTAACAACCTGTATAGATTGCAAATCATTTCAATTACGTTTAAACAGTTACGTTGTTAGGATTAATCTAGTTTTGAGGTTATGTCCATGCACTAGTAAACTTCTATTTTTAATAGGTAGCAGTCACAAAAAATCATGACACTTGAGTCAAAACCATAAAACTTACTGAACAAGGTCATTCTGGTAAGATGAATAACCAAACGTGGTTTAGACGGCTACTCGACGCAACTATGACCACAACTAATTTTTTTCTAATTTTAATTCAGTCGAGATTAGATTCTTTGGCATATTTGATGTTTTCAGCGTAATCATAATTTATTGCATATTTTATCCACCATCGAGCAAACAAAAAAAAGTAATCAAGTAATTTTTTTTTGTATTAAGGTCAGGTCATTTTTTTGCACTAAGGTCCTGTCAGTTTTTAAACATATGTATGAACTTTGTTCTCGTCGGCTACACAATTTATTATTCTACGTATGCTATAACTTATAGCCTATAAGTTAGTGAGTATAATTTTATTATAAAACGTCCATTGTTAAAATGCGTTTTTGAACGTAATTGTGATAAAATTCCTAATTTCGTGTTTAAAGGTTTTAAGTTAAACTTTATGTTTTTGGAATCCTGATTCGGATGTGAGATTTTACAGCAGAAATTAACACTTAAAATTTAAGTCTTAAATGTTATATTCCTATTAACGGAATATAAAAATGTGTATTGTCCGCTCGGGACGATTAAGTTATTGTCCGCGCTTCTATTTTTGTTCTCTTTGTCTTTTTTTCTTCTTTTTACTTTCGTGTACCAATCAGTCCGTCAGGCGCGGACAATTGCATATTTGGTCGTAGTATACGATGACATATTATTAAAAAAATAGTCTCATTTACGGAATTAAAAAGGACCACCTGTAAGTAAATTGTTGCTTCTTATTTGCATCTACGTCGAATATTCTGTCAGTTAAAATTAGGGGTCGTTACGCCGTCGTCAGTTACTACCTTAGAGTTTATTTTATTATATAGCGTTTTTGCCAGCTGATCGATATATTTCAGAGTTTTCAAAAAATTAACCAAAAAACATCAACAATTTGACCCAAATTATTTTGGTTAAGTGACAACAGAAACATAATGTTATGAAGTTTATATGATGACTCAAGTAAACAAATTCTTAGAAGACACATATTAAATCGACTCGTTATATCATTAGCGTATCTACAACAGACCTTGAAGGGATGGTTATTACACCGCTTAAGGGTTTATCCGGCCACTTTCACCTTCCAAAACCGGCCGGATAAACCCTCACCCGGCCGGATAAACCCCTAGGGCGTAGGCGGAATAGCTGAAAAATGCGNATAAACCCTCAGTGCGTGGGCGGGATTGGCGAAAAACTTTTGGGAAAAAAAGTGGCCGGATAAGCGCATGAGCGGGCAAAGTGGCCGGATAAGGGGGGGGCGGATAAACCCTTAAGCGGTGTATATTATAAGGTCGAAATTTGTTAACCTATTTGATAGGTTTAAGTAGTAAAATAAAATTAGCAAGTACATATTTTTTTCCGTTATGGCCCTAAAGATAAGGGGCATCTTTGAACGTTTTATTGTCAATTCGAAAAATATTTGCAATATAAAAGCCAAAACGACTCCTCAAACCAGCTAAAAGACCCTCTAAGCGGTGTATAGACTTAAAAAGGCGAGTTAAAACATCAGTCAAAAATGATTTGCGTTCGTTAAATGACTTTATAATAAATTATGTTCTTAAAGCTCCTGTCCCTCTCATTATTATTATCCGTCATGTACATTTTAAAAAGGCGTTAAATTTTAAAGTTTATCTACGTGTAGCAATTTACGCAACTGATTATATCAGTGAGATGTCCATCAAATTCCTTGGATACCATTAAAAATGATGTAATGGAATGTATTGTGTCATATTTGAACTCGCCGTCAATCTAAATAACGAAAATAGAACATCAGGCAAGAATGTTTATTTGAATGACATACGCCATCTTGACGATTTTTCCGCACCCATGCTCATCTTCTAAATAGGCATAAGGTGGGAGACTTATTCAGTGGAAAGTTTTAGCTAGTCATAGGCCACTGTGGATTCCGTAGGTAAATTCAAACTTTTTTTCAAGAATTTACTATTTTTCAAGTCCGTTTTTGGGCATTGTTTCGAAAATTGTAGTTTCATATTATGAAAAAGCATGCCATTTCTTAATGTTCCAAAAAATGCCTAAAAATTGGCACGCTAATGAAAACGTTGGCCAACGCAGTAATTTTTCTGACCAAGATTTCTCGAGGCTCAACGTGTCAATTTTCCTCTTATAGTTACATTACATAGTACATTCAGATCGATTAGAAACGAATTTTTGGAGTGGTCACCTATTACTGCCCCCATCGGATTTTTCGTGAACTCCTAGTTTTGTAGGCAGTTTCATGCGGGCCGCAATTTTTAACGCTTCCAACACTAGCTTATACGGTCAAAAATGATTAAACCATTTGTTCAATACCAACTATCTCGAGTCAAAATGACTAATTTTCATGTCATTGCAATCGTCATTCAATACTGTACCAAATAAGTGAAATCACGGTGGCTATTTCGAAATTTAGTTTAAACATCCTAGACGTAGATGATCACGGATTTCTGCGGTTCAAGGTACCATACCAGCACACTTTCTTGCATCGGGAAATAAAACACATCAATATGTATGTTTAAATTTATCACTTCTAATTTGTTTTGATAAACAACTGGAGTTTGCCCAAATCAGAATATTTGCGGTGGCTAGCTGAAAATCTTTGCGGGTTTGGATTTTGCTTTTTGAAGCTCAAACTGTTTATGATCGCGTTTGCTTGATGTTGTTAGACGTTAATTCAGACGATACTTTAACCACGCGAAAGACAATAATCCACGTAAAGTTTTATGTGACTTTTATTGATTTTAATTTTTAGGCAGGATAAATTGTTCTTTATAGTTCAACGAAAGCACTAAGTGGGAAGCAAAAACGGTAAATTTAGATCTAATGCTGGGGTCATCATCAGATTTGACAAACTAATTTCTTCTAAATCCGGGAAACGTAGTAACTAGAAAACTCTTATTGCTCGCTTATGTTGGGAAATTATTATATTTTCTTTTTAGACCCTTTCCAGCTAAATCCACTTGGTGTCCCAACCCACAGAAAATATACAGACGGCCGTTATATCTTTCTACTGGACTAGGATACCGCGTGGATTCAGGGGCAAGCATATTAAGATTGATAATACGGTAGTCTTTAAGTGGAATAGTATATCCCGGATAGAAAATTGTTAATTGAAAAAAAAATAATTATTAATATTATGCCACGTGTGAATTCAGGAACCAGCAATAAAGTTAAATCCAAAGAATAGTGAACTGTATAATATACAGTGTTTATTCAATATCTCGATTTTTAGATAACGTCTCACTTTTTTCAGTTTGAGTTTTCGTATTATATCAAAGTGCCCGGTGTGTCTCATTAAGTAAATATTATTTTATACAAGACACTCAGCAAAAACCGTGATCTTGCTCTAAATAACCAATGTTACAAAAACTTTTTTAGAAGCAATTGTGGCTTTAAAATAATAACATATATGGTCACTTTGATTTGTTTCTAAATGGTCCAAAAAATACTTTTTTGGTAAGATTTTTCTTTACAGTAAACTAGTCTAGTTATCAAAAAGAAATAAGAAAAAATGCACGAAAGTTATACTAGAGCGAAGATTTTTAATGCTTTAAAATAAGCGGCGTTGTGGAAACGAAATTGACGTAAATAGTGTGTTCGAAATTTTTAAACTTATACATATGGCATCCGAAATTTATATCTTATGAATTTTTAACCTCAAAGACTATAAGGAATCAAGATAAATTCCCATGTATAAACTGTTGAATGTTGCACGCAATTAATCTGATTAAAACCACCCAAAAAATTAACAGACTACTAAGAACTCCCAGGAATAAAATGACGACGAATGATCGAGTTTTGAAAAATGTCGAAAATCGTTTTCTCACAAACCATTCAGAAGAGTTACTTTTGCTCATTTTTTCGATGTTTTACCAGTCCATTTTTCTTCATCGACACTCAAACCATTTCGCGAAATTTCGATCGTATTTTCAAGAAAATTTCAAGGAATCAAATACAAAATCGATCTGCAGGAAAAACTGAGCATGTCATATATTCAAGCATTGGACGAGAGCCATATATTTTGTTTGAGATTGTAATGATTTTTTATCACATAACTTGCGTATATTTACATGAACATTAATAATGTGTTTTTGGGATGCACCCAAAGCTAATATCAGAAATATCGTCAGTATTTCCTCATTCAAATAATGTGTTGTGCGATTCGTGCTCATATTTAAGTTTTAACCTAATTTCAGCTTCTAAAGCAAAAAAATCAATAATTTCGACAAATATTTTAACGAAAATTTGACTGAAATGATCTTTTTTGTGACGATGCTCCTTTTTCGGACGCTATTTTCGAGAACCGAAAACGTCCGAAAAAGGAGATAGGACTGTAATTTATAATGAATATAAACAATTTTTCACGCAGTTTAGTTTGGATCCCCAAGTAATCATCTAAAATTGATAAAACACAATTCGAATTATCACAATGCCACAATAATTTAATTTTAAACCTCAGTTTTATTTCTAAAACACAAATTTAGAAACACAAAAGTCAATAAGATTAACTTGTTAATTAGTGCAAGAATGCATGTACGAGTAGTGTAATTTGTTGCCGCCCGAAATACACCTTTACCGTAATTACTAGTACGTTCTAATCAGTTGTGGTAACCATCTGTGTTGGTCATGATGGCAAGAATTTCGACAAGTATATGTACCGGCATCCGACAAGCAGGTGCAAAAACGGGTGAAATTAAACTTTTTATGTTCCTTACGTCCATTTTGGTAATTAGTGGTAGACAACAAAAATGCACGAAATGAGCGCAGGGAGGGTTATCGGTTACTTGTGATTCAAAACGGTTGAATGGCTACAAAGGGCAAATCTTAAAGCAACAACGTAAACTAGTTTAATTGTTTCATATGAAGGCAAAACAATATTAATGACGACATCTGTGACCGTGAACGTATCGCAACTTGTTCATTTAGAAATAAATTTTAATCAAGATTTTGGAAGAGAAGTTGATTAAATTACAGATAGGACTCAAAAAGTCCTTTTTTTTTACATAAATTTTATGATGAGTCTGTAAATAACCTATTATAGGGTCCGCGAAACGCAGGTAAATAATCAAGACTATTTTTACGGTAAAACCGTTTTTTCACTCAAATTTTTCTAGAATTATTCAAGAAAAATCCATTTTATATTCGTTTTTATTTAGAAATCATTATATTTTTGTAAGTAGACAAAACAGAACCATAATGTATGGTTCATGAATCTATATAATATAGATTTTCGAATTTCGAATTTCGAATTTTCGAATTTCGAATTTGTTTGTGAGACATAGTTATTTTATGTTTGCAAGTAAACAACTTGAAAATTTAAGGCCTATTTCGAACTTTATTCGTTCATCATCAGTTTAAGAATGAAATGCGAAAAAAAGGCAACAAAACGAAATGTAGTACACCCCCTGCGCAGTTATCTTTCCACCAAATTTTTCAAAAAGCGGAAAGATAACTGCCGGAAAGATAACTGCGCAGGGGGTGTAATTAATTTGGCAGCGGGCTTCAATTAGGCCAAATTAGATAATAAAAAGATAAAATCAATCTTTATCAATACCGAAAACCTTCTGTTTCGGATTGTACGATCAATTTCAAAACAGGCGTAGCTCCCAAGTCTTATAAAACATCTACATTAATTGGTGAGATTTTTCGAGCAAAAAACACCACAACGTCTGAGAAAGCGTTTAATGAAGCCTTACATAGTGTTCAAAAAGTCTTCATAAATAATAGCTATCCAAAAAACCTGATAAAAAAATGAACGATTTAATTACCCGCGATTTTGGTCCAAGTGAAAATAAATTGCAACGGCAAGCAGATTTACAAAACCCCGATCTTAAACGAGTCACCATATCATTTATATACACAAGCTTTAGATGCAGTAAAGTTGCATCAAAAATATACCAAATTTCTCAAAAAGTACACTGCTAATTTCCGAAAAAAAATGAAACCCGTCAAAGACTATTATTATCAATCTAACATTGTATATTCTTTCAAATGTCCCCGTCCATCTACCTATTGAATCTCGGATTTACCAACACCGAACAGGTTCCGTTTCTCATGTACACAAACATATTGAATCATGTGAAATATATCAAAACGAACTATTAAACATCCATGGTATCACACCAAGTGACGGCAAAAAACGTGAATTTATTATAACACTTTTTAGTATTTTAGACAAAAAAAATGCACAATTATTACAGTGGAATTTTACACGAAGGTCTATTAATCACGCTAAATAGTCCTGATTTAAACAAACAAGTCACACATAAAACTATGACTCATCAGCGGGCCCGTAATTTGGCCTGATTGAGGCCCGCTGCCAAATTAATCACTACATTTTGTTTTGTTGCCTTTTTTCGCATTTCATTCTTAAACTGATGATGAACGAATAAAGGTCGAAACATTTTTTAAATTTCCAAGTTGTTTACTTGCAAACATAAAAAAAATTATATTCGTCCTTCAATAACACTTGTTTTATTGATTTTTTATTAACAATCGTCGAAATGGTTGGATTGACAAAAAATGAGACGCTGTATCGACGATCGGAAGATTATTGTCTTGTAGCTTTTTAAGCAACAACTCTGGTCTCCTACCAAATGTACTTCTTGATGGCATTAACCAAAATGTTTTTTGGCCCTCGAAAAAAAAATTGGCTTACAAAAAGCCAAGCCAAACCATGTGCCAAATGCTATTCGTGCCGAGCCCTGGCTATGGATTCACCTCAAAATATGGACGCTGGTCAGAAGGTCACCGTAATTTTTTTTGACAAAACGTCATTTATCGGTGGATTAGGCGACAGATGTACCACGGTTGTCAAAGACTTCATTGGGAATGTGACCACCAAGTGCGATTGACTTAACATTGTTTTATCATATTTCTTTATTAACAGACCTTATGGTTGATACACAACTTAACCAGTTATTCTAAGAACTGTTTTGTTTATAAGATGTTAAAATAATTGAATTTGGTTCAGATAATTGGTTAGGGCATTTGTTAAGATAATTGGAAATCCGATACGATTCGGTTCAAAAAATGTTAAGATAACCGAACTTTGTTAAGATAACAGATTAGAGCCTCTAACTTAGAGGGTTAATTAATTTCATGGGCAAGCAGCAGTCCTCCAAAAGCAAAGGACTACCTAATAATTATTAGCATTGACAGTTTATTAAGAAAAAATTCGGGAACTCTGTCCATTAATTACAATTAACCCAAATTGTCAAATAATTACGGTATCTGTGCACGGAAACTTCAATAAACGTCAGTAATTGTAATATTTGGAAGTGTACTATTAATGGAAGTGTTATTGCCAGTTGAAAGTCTAAATTCAGTTCCGTCCGTATTTAAATAATCATTTATTTTAATCCAGTTTGGAATATTGGCAATGACGATGATGACGAGAATAATGAACCAAAAAACCATACAGCCGGTGACTGATCGTTTATCATTTGGATCTGTCCATTTCTGAATGTGAATTTTATAAATCGTAAACAAATTTAATTTTACTAATTCAGATTTTTGACAATTTTTTATCATCAATATACATGCACAGCGGGTTTATCGGGCCACTTTTGCCTTCTGCAAGCTTCCAAAACCGGTCCGATAAACCCTCAGGTGGCCCGATAAACCCTTAGGGCGTAAGCATAATAAGAGGAAAATACGCAAAAAAAACTGGCCCGATACACCCGCAGACCAGGAATTGCACAATAGTTCATGGATTAACCCCAATATATGGGCGGCTGATATTTTTAAAGGGTTAAATCCACGGCTAGAAAAAGTGGGCGGATAAATCCCAGACGGATAAACTCGCAATTTATGGGCGGAAAATTTTTGAGAAAAAACTGGCCCGATGAACACACGAGAGGGCAAAGTGCCCCGATAAAGAAGGCGTTATCAGTGTTGCGAAAACGTACCTGGTAAACCCTTTGGGCGTGATAAATTCACAGGGGGGGGGTATACTACTTGAAGCTTAAAGTTTTTCCCGCAGTTTTGATTCACGGAATCAGAGTCCTACAGGAGTATCTGATGTGTTATAACAATCAACTATCATACAGACCTTTATTATCTCTTTTGCATGACGTGTCCGATAAATGTTGGATATCGTATGCACCATAATTTAAATTTGCTGAACTAGACGTCCTTAAAATTGTTATTTTATTATAATACAATGGCTACAATTAATGACATTTTGTATTTATAAATTAATTAATTTATAATATTATTTTTATTTCTCACTCTTTCCGTTGCAAATCATCGTATATTGTTTTAATAAACGAGTTCATCAGATTTTACCATGGTGAATTTGGAGGACTTCACGTTATACATGTATATCTATTATCTTTAGTATGTCATACATAGCTGTTATAATTAGATTTAATTAACTATTGTATAATTAATTATTAATTGTATAATTAATTATAATTTGCGAGCTTTAGATGATTGTTTTATTATATTATTCGTGTTTGGTTAGTATTCATTATAATTTATAATTCATATGCTTTATTCATGTGATTTTCGACATGAGTCATGTCACATGACGCCATTTTCAAAGATTTTCGCGACGAAATGATAAAAAAACAATTTTCTGGTTAATAAAAATTCTAGAATGTTTTAAGCAGAACAGTGTGTTTACGTACTACATGTAACATGTAATTTACATGTAGTGCATAGACTATGCAGCATAGTAAGTAGAAGAAAATTTCAAGTTCGAATAATAGTACAAATCTAACAAATCTTTTTGGAAATTTCCAAAATTATGTCTATTCAGTTTACCTCGACCCTATCCTATGTCGCACAAAATGAGAGACTATTCACAAATTCATAGCCTATTTCAAAAGTACAAATTAAGATACAATAGGTTTTAGCAAAGTCTTGAGTATTTTAGATAATTCCAAGAAAACATGCGATAAGAAAACAACTGCATTAATAACTATAAAAAAAAACAATATTAATAACCCCACTTAAAAACAAATAAAAATGGGTCAACTACAGTTAGAGTTGTTTAAGAAACTTTGAGTATTTTACATCATTCCAAGAAAACATGCGGGTAAAAATATAGGAAAACAACTGTATTGATAACTCCACCCTTAAACAAAGAAAAATGGGTCAACTACTTAGCTATGTCTGTCAGTTATGACATTTGTAAAAAATACGTGTAATAACTTTTTTCTACCGTTGGCTAAAAAATGTTTCAATACATTGTACTATGTCAAACATAATGCTCACATTTTCACTATCATATTAGAAAAAAAATCATTGTACTTTGTATGACCTATACCGTCGGGGCTTGAAAACTTTCCGACATCTCTACCAAACATCGATCTTTCATTCCTACAAAATCATACTTGGATATCTAAGTACACCCCCTGCGCTGTTATCTTGTCACCCGTTATCTTGCAGATTTTCACGTTGGCTCCGTTAACTTGCAGATTTGTTTCGGCCAATTTTCCAGAAATCCCTATCTTTATGTGTTAAGCCCTGCGCTGTTATCTTGCAGATGTCCCCGTTCGTTCTGTTATCTTGCGGATTTTTTTCATGCGATAGTTGCAAGATAACAGCGCAGGGGGTGTATCTTACGTTTTTCTCTATGGGTTAAAATTAATAGATTTAAATCACGGTTTTAAATCACTTATACAATCATACCGGAAATCTTTTGATTAAATAATGAAAATTTTAAATTATTACAAATTATTATTGTATTTGAAATTATTTTTCAATAAAAGTAATATTATTAAACAATTTTATCCTACGAACGTTTATTTTGTAGCACATTTCCACGTATGGCTTATATTTTCAAAATATAGCAATTTAGTTTGAGAAACAAATAAATAAATGCGTATTTGTAAAAAAAAAGATGCCAAATTAATATCTAAAAAGTTTTTTCAACTCCATAATTTGATAGAAGTTACATAAATTTAACCTAGTTATTTTACTGAAAATTTTACATTTATTTTATCAAAGTTTAGTTACCACAAATAAAATACAACTTTGCAAACAGAGAACCCAATATTGCCGGTATAATCCGTTTTTTTAACTCCCATGGGGTCCATTAGTTTAAATTTGGGACTAGTTTATTTTTTATAAAAAAGATGTACAACATAAAACGGAACTGAAATTTTTAAAGCTTAACATTGGTAACAAAGGCGTATAGTTCAAATGTGGACTAATGTACCATAACGGATTATATGCCACTTTGGACCCTTCGGAGTTAACATCAGCTCGGTTTGAACGTATAAATTATTCCGATAAAAGTTTTAATTAGATATTTGATTTAAAATGTTCATAATTAAAAACGTCGCCAAACTTCTAAAAATACGCGTTTAACCACAAACCACACCACATGTGCCACTAAGCCAAAGATTAAACAGTTTAACAAGTCTTGTGAACTAAATAGATGTAAAATCATTAGAAGCTAGCTTTATTATACGTAATATTTTGGTAGTGTTTTATTATCATGGTCCAAAATGTCTTCATACTTTCTTATCAACTTGTTCAGGTGCTGATATGCCAGTGGCGATATCAAAAAAAATTTCGGACGAAAAAGTTTTTTTAACAGTAGCAATTATCACCCTAATAACATTATTATGATGTCATACGGAACAAGCAAAAAAATCTTACATGGCCAGTCGGTAAAGTTTCGTTGTTATCAAAAACTTACCGTCGGAAATCGTGAAAGAACGACGCGTCGCCAAATTTGAAGAAAAGTATCCCTAGGATAATAATAGGGGCCTAGGAGTATTTTTTTTGTTTGCACGTGCCAATTCCGCATTTCGGATTTTAGTTGAAAGGTCTAACTTGGAATTTAACGTTTCCATCACTTTTATATTTTATATTTTGCTGTAAACCTCCTCAATTGTCATAATGTATTTTTCAGTAAGCGGCGTTAGTATAGAAAAGTAGTTTGTCGTAAAAAATATATCCAGGTCATGGCCCCAAAACCATATAATTTGATAGTAACCCAAGTTCTATTAATAATGATCTTTGTATTCGTAGTGTCAATTATATTATGCACAAGTTGAATTGAATCACAAAACATTGACTTTTTTGAAAATTTCCCAATCACATGGTCCATATCTTACGCATGTCCATAAATTAATACATTAGTTATGCACAATAGTACACTGATTAAAAAGCCAGAACACGAACATTACGTGACGTACTGATCTGGTATATAATGTCGATTATACATTAAATGTTTTCATTAACTAAGCAGGGTTCTAAATGATTTTATAACCAAAAATTTAAATTAAATTTATAATTTTGACCCGATGTAGGACAAAATGAACCGTGGGTTGAATTTCTGGGGGAATTTCATATGGGCAGTTTTTTTAAATTGTTACCTTAAGTTTTATTTGTAAACAACAGGTCCCTCACCTCCTTAAGTACAATTTTCATTACGTTCCGAACCACTATTAGATGATGAACATAACTAAAAAGACATAAATAGACCATACTACCACATGGTTTCACTGGTAAAAAAGGTGTTCAGGTTTAACTGTTCAGCCAAAAAACCTATCAGCAGTAAATAATGAATGTGTGTCCAGTGAAGTAGAAACCATTAAATATCATTTACAATCCTGAGATAGGGCACAAAAAGCAATTCCAAAATGAATATTTTCAAAATATTAAATTTATTTTTGTTGATTGTATATGCGTTTCATACAAGAATACCATTTGTTGGCAACGAAAAAATACATGGTCTTGTTAAAGATATCAGATTCTTTTTTAGAGACGAACTGGAAGGAAAAGTGAAACAAGAAATAAACAGACTGTCACATAGGTGGTTTTTTAATATGCACCAAATTGAGCAAAACTTTTTTTGCTTGCGTGATACTGAAAAGTACTGAAAAATAGATTTTGAAAATCGAGAAGATTTTCATCAAAAACAAAATAAAAGTGTGACGAGACGGTCAACAGTTCATTGTGAACTACCTAAAGCATTGAAGATAATTTTGATGTGTTTACCCTTTTCTTACAGACTATGAGAAAAGAGTAAAAACATCAAAATTATCTTCAATGCTTTAGGTAGTATAAGTTATACAGTGCTTCAACATCGATTCGCGCTTTAAGTGCATATTAAACAACTACCATAGACTTATACAATTACACACTGTAAAAACAAAACCCAAATGGCGAAAACATCGGCCAAACGCTGGAATATTTGGACTTAGCGCCTTGCGAGAACTTTTAGAGTCGTAAATTATGCCCCATAATTTTGGTTTAAACCAACAATAAATTCTGCAATGTAACGATTGAGGTTACAATTTGTAAATAAAGGTCGCTTAATCGCAAGTGTTATTGCATCATTTCGAGCGGAAAATAGATTAATCTAATACACATGATGTAGTTAGTAGAGCACGAATTTGAGATAAAAAATATGAATAGAGCATTTCTTGACTCCGTAAGGCGGTTCACGGTGAAAAGGGGTCTTTTTGTAACAAATTCGTGATCTTAATTCTCGCCGCATCACAAATATGTATAATGGTACGTAAGTTTGAAAAAATATATTTATTCCCGACAGGAATTCCCACATCTCAAAAAAACACTGGCAATTCATGTGAGAAGCTGAAGTTCTGTGAGACGCTTGAATTTCTAATGTTAGAAAGTGGGCTCGGCACAATTGGCTCTCTCAGAGTAAAAAATTGCAATTTGGCTCGGCTCTGCTCAAGCCAACGAAAATAGGATATGATAGCGAGCCGAACCGAGCCAAAGAAAATTTAATTTGGCCCGAGCCGAGCCAAGGAAATTTTGATTGGGCCCGAGCCGCGCCAAAGAATTTTTGAGCTCGAGCGAACCAAGCCAAAAAAAATGTTCGCTCAAAAGCCGAGCCGAGCCAAAAACATTAATTATTCCGAGTCTTGGTTAGAACAGCATAATACCAGTACCACTGGTATATAAACACCAGACTTTGCGTCTGTAATTCCAGTTGCTTTGGTGCTGAGAGATTTGGGTCAAACAATTTTTGTACAGTGAAGAACACATACATGCTACCCATTTTTCGAAATAATTTAAACATAATGTCAAACAAACAACAAACTTTTCGTGATCTGTGTAGGCTAACGCGGTTGATTTTCAAATTAAAAATATCACCACAATAGTTTATCGTAGCGGTTAAAATTTAGGTACTTAATAGATGGATGTATCTTTGTAAAGGTGAGCTGTCGATTGTTAATATTTTAGTGCACTTGAAACACTAAATTTGCGTACTCTTAAAGGGTTTGATCAAGTGAGTTGTGGGTCTAATTTATCTGTTTTACAGTATGGGGTAAAATAAAGTGTTTGGCGCTCTTTCAAATTTTGTAGTCTAATAAGGTTAAAAACTAAAAAAGTGGCAAATACTTCATTTTACCCCATAATGTAGTGTTTTACCTTTGAATATAAAAACCGATTATGAGCCACAATTTTTATTATATATTATTTTCGCTGAGTTACAAACATAAGATTCAGATGAGTGTTTTACTGTTATTAGCTTTTGAGACGACAAAAATCACGTATTTAGAGACCACAAATGTCTTATAAAATGTTAATAGTTTGGCAAATAGAATCTTTCACTAATCTGCCGAAATTCGGCAGGCAAAGTAAGTGTTTGGCTGGAAACTGAATAAAAAAATAAGACTACACACCGTTTTAGTACGTATTTTATATAATATAACGTAACAATTTGTACAAAGTTTTTAATTATAGTAGAATACAAACATTGCACTACGGTCGAGGCGCTTTTGGGTGACACAGGAACTTTAAGTGTTACTAATACTAGCCTGAGGAAAAATGCCACCAAGCAAATTTGGCTCCTAGGTTTAAAACAGTACTCGCTGGTATCTGTCATACGAGTGGCGTCTTGCTCGGTGACACACTGACTACCCACAGCAGTAAATGTTAAAATTATGTTAATTGATCAATTATACCAGGTTTAAAATTTAACTAGTCAGATGTATTCTTGTTTACAAAATACACAAAAAATGATGCAAGTCACTAGGATTTTTACAAGTATGGACTATAGTGTGTACAGCATTGTTGCTTGTATCTGGCGATTTTTTTTTGTCACGGACAATGGCTGGACCATTTCGAGCAACCTCCGAAACAATTATCACTCTAACCGTGTACTACCGCCAAGATAACCAGAAAAGATATGAAAATATATTCAACACTTCCGAACATGCTAACATTAGCTAATATCGTTGTTAGTAACAATGTACTGCTAATACCGAAAATTGTAACAACACTAGGGAAACGGTGCAAAACGGATTTTTTTCACGCCGTGTTTTTCATATTTTTTTTTGTCTAAAAAGCGTTCTAAAAAAACATAATTAGGTCTAAGTTTAGGCCCATCGCCTACGAACTACTGTATAGTCGATAAGCCTCTTTAAAATGTATGCGGTCATTAAAAATTATAATTATAACTGCATAAAAAACAAAATCCGAGTGAGAACCACACGAGAATTTTCGTTTCAAACCGTAAATTGCGCTGTGGAATAATGAAAGTTGTATACTGTTTATCTGGTTGAATTTTCCTGCACCCAGCGAATGTACAAAAAGAGGTACAATGTATAAAAAGTAAAAAAAAACTAGTTCAATCCGACAAAAATACAATCATTACAGTATAAGAATAGATGTCTTAGAAGGACAAATAAATATTATTTTATCATTTTACTAATGGGAAGGCAAAAAACGAAAACTGTTAATTGAAATTGTTACATAGAATGATACCACAGTGAACAACTAGGGTACATTTGGTTGTTGAATAAGAACCATTTTTTTATAAACCAACCCTTATTTTGTGCCTATCATTATTTACGTGAACTTTGTTTGGGGAGAGCGACACTTATTGGCGTGAATTTAATTTAAATACGCCCCTGTACTACATTGCTACTTTAGTTTTTGTGTAGCAAAATCCAGTAGACGTACATGTACTGTACGTAGTATATAATACCTAATTTAATACCTTAAATACCTTAATGTACAGCTATCTTGTTAGTAGCTTTAAGCTAATAGGACACCACGTGGATTGCTACAAGAAGACTAAAATAACAATGTAGTATAAGTTATACTGTATAACTTATACTGTATAAGTAAATTTTAATTTTATAGGTTAACAAATATTGTAACAAAACTACTGTATGCTCACTAGTGTTAACTGGAAGCGCAGTTAACCCGTACCCAAGTATTTGCAGTTAAGTGGCAGTTGTAAGTTCACAAATTTACGGCTAAATGCGCACTTTGAGTAGNGACAAAAATACAATCATTACAGTATAAGAATAGATGTCTTAGAAGGACAAATAAATATTATTTTATCATTTTACTAATGGGAAGGCAAAAAAACGAAAACTGTTAATTGAAATTGTTACATAGAATGATACCACAGTGAACAACTAGGGTACATTTGGTTGTTGAATAAGAACCATTTTTTTTATAAACCAACCCTTATTTTGTGCCTATCATTATTTACGTGAACTTTGTTTGGGGAGAGCGACACTTATTTGCGTGAATTTAATTTAAATACGCCCCTGTACTACATTGCTACTTTAGTTTTTGTGTAGCAAAATCCAATAGACGTCCATAGTACATGTATATAATACCTAATTTAATACCTTTAATACCTTAATTTACAGCTATCTTGTTAGTAGCTTTAAGCTAATAGGACACCACGTGGATTGCTACAAAAAGACTAAAATAACAATGTAGTATAAGTTATACTGTATAACTTATACTGTATAAATAAATTTTAATTTTATAGGTTAACAAATATTGTAACAAAACTACTGTATGCTCACTAGTGTTAACTGGAAGCGCAGTTAACCCGTACCCAAGTATTTGCAGTTAAGTGGCAGTTGTAAGTTCACAAATTTACGGCTAAATGCGCACTTTGAGTAGTTGATAGTCAAACGGTTATTTCTAGCGTATCTACATCAATTGTATATTGGAAGAAATCGAGATCAATTTGGTAATGTTTTTTGAGTCGTTTTCGTTTCTCCACAGAAATATCTTTGTAATAATGCTGGATGCGTTCTTGAAACGATGTGGTGGCGGCGGTTGACTGGTGAAATGGCAGCAAAAAACGTTGCGGAATATCGATTGAAAATGCATCGAAAAGTGTTTGTGACTCTTCGGATAGATTCTCAACTTTCAGGACTAAATTCATTAATCAGGGAGATTATTATAAGGGGGTACCCAGTCTCAAACCAACTCGGCTGAAAAAGCTGCCAATAAACATGTATAAAATGAATAACAAATCAATTTTAATCAAGTATTTTAATAATATCCTATAAATGTTGAAAGATTTCGAATAGTTTTTCTAAGCTTATTCGAATGTATGAAACGAACTTCGTTGGTGTATTAGGTATAATTATGTATACAACAAAGCTTGAAGTACAAAAATAAAGTCATAGTACAATTGCTTGGTTGTTTTACAAATGTATTTAATTTGATAAATGTACCAAACTCCCCTTACAAAATTCATTATAGTCATAAGCCGGAATCGGGTAATTCCTGTATACTCACCGTAATGAAAGGGGTAATAGCATGGCTGTAAAACGTCAAAGATTGGGTTGATATGATCTTCGCCGGACCCTGTCCAATATTTTTTGCGGGGCTGATGATTTTGTTTATTTCCGGACGATTTCAGTTGACGATCCAAATGAGTAAGAATGGCGTCTATAAATTCGGCAAAAGTGAAAAAATCAACTTGAAGATTGTGATCTGCAACAATATCGTTGAAAGTCTGTTTTATATGTTCATTACCGTCTTTGAGATCACGAAATGACTTTGATGCTTTTATCCACCAAATGGCAAAATTTCGATCTCGCACTGTGGCGGTTCTGGTGAAAAAACCAGAGTAGGCTTTCGTTCAGATTACCATTATTCGGGTGGTTTATGGATGTATCACGTAAAATATAATTACAAATTACGTCCTTTCTCAATACTACTTTAACGCACTACTCTCATTCCACATAGTTTTATACCGAGATTTCTGGAAACGTCGGACACGTTTTATTGAGAACAAAAAAGCTTGAAAGAAGGCAAAAATTTTAAGTTTAAATAAATACACTTTTATTTATTATCACTTTTACTTACTACCAGTCACGCAATTAATAATTTATTGACCTAAACGACCAGATATTTTCAAATGAACTTTTAAGTTGAAATTTTCAAATTTTGTCGCGCTTTGACATTTAATAACGATATAAAATTTTCATTGTGAGCAAATTATTAAGAAAAACATTGTATTTTACGATTTGCAAACACGGTTTAGAATGCGCATTTGGTTTTTTGTTCACAGGGACTCCAATTTTTTTTTCGATATTACATAGGAGAGACCACAAATACGTTAAAAGGTGTCCAAAAAATCTTTCTTCGGTAAAAATATTCGCAAAAAAAAAACTTTCTTTTTTTTGGAAAACCGTCGTGTAGCTCCTTTTATCACGCGTTACGGGGCCACGTTAGGTTTCAAGCAATGCATTTAAGATTTTAAAAACGTTCTTTCATCGTTTTGTTCTTGGTTAACGAAGATTATCTGAAATAGTTACTGTATAATAACCCGTTCCTGAAGTAAGCCTTAAAAACGGGTGACGAACAACAGCTAATGTGACGCCAGACTCGGCTAAAGATTTCGATGCACCAGGTATAGCTTTCACCATCGGAATCATATGAGCTCGTTGTTGAGTTTTCACCATATTATATCGTGTGTCATTTTTGGGCCAAGAAATTTGCGGAAAGTTCAGGTATTCAAATATCAAAAACCAAAACTCTGTACCACATTTTTCAGGCACAGAAACAAGTAGATTGTAGGCCGGAGCAATTGCTGAAACAATTATTCTGTGACACGGGTGATAATTGAGATTTGAAAAAGAACTGATGACGCTTATTAGAAAAAACGTAAAAATTACCATAATGTATTACAAAACTTTGTACGATAATAACCTCATAAAGAATGTTTTAAAAGTGATATATTTAGTTTACTGTGTAAATAGTTCTGTAAGAAATCGGACAGTCTGAAGTTTTTAAAGTTCAAACATCGAAAAATACATTACATCGAAATTAAGCTCACCTGTTGGCCCGTGTTCAAACCATTGCTGGTGGTAAACGATGTTTCTGCGGTTGTCTATCGCAAAATGAGCTTTGCACATGTTAGCTACATCCTTTAGTGATGTTTTAAAGGGAAGAGCTAAATACATATCTGTAAATCAATAAAATAATGCGAGTTTAATACACCACCTGACTCGTTATGTTATATTTAAAAACGCAAAAAATCGGTATTAACTTAAAGGTAACCCAACTTTGGTAAAATAACTGGTAATAGCGTTTGGTATAATTAGAAACCTCTATATGCTTTTGTCCAAAAAGTAGTAAAATAAGCCAATCTTGGTAAGATAACACGTCAAGTGGTCTATATACCATATGATTGAGCTCAGACAGTCGGAATTTTAGGATATTTCAAGGATTTTTTTACCATTTTGCACCTTGATGGTCCGCGGGGTTAAATTAATACCATTTTGGTAAAACACACACACTTCCCTTTAAAAAATCACCTTGGCTCTATCACTCATTTGTGTTAAAAGCGTGGAATTTTTAGCTTTTTCAACGTTAACTTCGAGTCCGGTGTTGGCCGGTTGAGATTCTCTGATGAAATCGAACAATTTCGCCTCTACT
This sequence comes from Oikopleura albicans, assembly GCA_004367875.1. Lineage (NCBI taxonomy): Eukaryota > Metazoa > Chordata > Appendicularia > Copelata > Oikopleuridae > Oikopleura > Oikopleura albicans. The sequence goes on from SCLG01000024.1 coordinate 405,283, forward strand.
GTTTTTGTTAAAAGTAATTGTTTTTCTCTGTACAACTTTTCAATCTCTTCGACTTCATCCTCCCAAACAGATCGTACAAATTCATTCCGTTCTACCCATGTTTCTTTATTATATTTTGTATTTGTAATATAATAAATCAAAAATACGCAAATTAGAACAAAAGTAAACGCGCCAATGGCCTTCTCAATCATTGAATCGGATTATTATTTTATTCTCTGAATATGTTTATCAAATGTTTGAAAGTGTAATGAATTTCGAGTAAATATGATCTCTAAATGTGTTTATCATATGCAACTTCTTTGGGGCAAATCAATATTGATGTACAGTAAAAATATGTGAGAAATTTTGTATGCTAGTACAGCACTGTTTGTAATGAGTAATACAAACTGATACATTTGTTGGGTATTATTCCAAAAATCGTATTTAGTCATATGAAGTTAGTGACTATGTTTTAAAAACTAACCTACAAATCTGATGTTATATTTTATATAGCTTTAGTTTTTGTTGTAGCGAAATCCACGCGGTGTCCCAATCCGCTAAAAAGATAGAGACGGCTGTAAATTAGACATTATATCTTGATTGGGACACCGCGTGGATTTTGCGACAAAAAGACTAAAGTAATAATGTAGTATACGTAGGTATATGATTATTTTAAGAGATGCCCTCTGTTATAATTTTTCACTAAACACGGTAATGTAAAGTGAAGTTATGTGCTTCATTTTTTTATTCACGCATTCATAAAATTCATACAATTTTTGACGAAAACTTTTTGTTAGCTTAGTGAGTTTGTTATTAAAACTATTTCCCGTGTATTTGATACAAGTTTTTATTTGTTTTCTCAATTTTAAAGTGTTTAGCTTACATGACTCATATAACTCAAAATAGGGGTANTTACACACCGTATCACACGTTTACCGTGAACATGATTGCTACCAATTTATTTTGCAAATTATGTTTGTATTTGTATAGTTTATTTGATGAACCAGGGTTAACCTGTCAAAAAACTTGTCACTTAACATGAGCGGAAAAGTAACATGCTTAAATGAATTAAATTTACTAAATGTTACAAAACATTTGATAAGTTTTTTGAATCACAAATGTGTTTTTTGTATACAATTGTATCTCATTCGGTGCTTTTGACTTAACCAGAAGTAATTTCCCGGAAATTTATTAGGGATGTCAAGCTCTCCCCATACGAAAAGGTACTTACTCAACATTAGTTTACAAATTTTTGTTTGATATTATTTTAATCTACGACCTTCTCTGTTCATCGCTGTAGTGTTTCTTTCAAAATAGAAAGAAATGCTAATTGAGTATTCAACTATTAATAAATCATTGACTCATGGGAAGCCTTTCCATTTTAATCCTAAATGAGCTTTAATCAATAATTAATTTTAATAACTCTTAATTAATTATGTTTAGATAATTTCAGAGCTCTGAAAACTGTAGAGATTAAATGAATTCAGCTTAACCCTCAAGCACGATTATTTAGCACATCCCTGAGCACGGGGCCGGACAAACGTATTCTGCTCCTCTCTAGTCGTACGAAATATCTCATAATAAGTAAATCTTTATAAGCAAATCGATGGTCCTGAATCCAATGAGCATACTCTCGAAAGCTCCCCGACCACCCTTGGTCACTTTTTGGTCGATTTGACCACAAAACCACAAAGTCACAAACGTTTAACCGAGCGAGGTACGCGGTTCATTTACGCGGTTTTGCACGCTAGTGCACCGTTGATTTCTTTACAGTTTTGGGAAAGTATAACAGAAAAAAAAAATTTGCGTGATAACTATTAATTGCAAATAACCTCTTTTTGAGGTTTCCTGGGTCCAATTAATGACTAATTAGTTTTTATTATGTATATAAAGTTTGTATTTTTATTTGCTCTCCAATTTTGTAATCGATTATTCTATGTTGCTTTTCAATGTTAAGTCTTTTGTCTTAAGTCAATGTCAAAGCCGAATAACTCGAAAACTGCCTTTTTTCACCCGGGCCGGACAAACGTCCGGGGTCGTGCTTGGGAGTTAAAAACCTAAAAATACAAACTCACCCTAATTTTGATGTCCTTTCGAAACGGAAATAATGTTTAATATAGGTTTTACAAATGATTTTTTTCCTTATCAATTATAATAGTTCTCCCATAAATGCTCACTTGTCGATATTCAATCTACATAATACTATTAGTGTTATTTGTATTTTCAAATTGCTAACTCTATGTTGATTTGCTGCGCAATAACTGTAATATTTGGTAAAATTTAATAAAAATTGAAAAATCTTAAACGATACACTGTGGACAACCTTTTACAACAGATGACCAGGTGTTACATGTTATAAATTTCAGTAAGCATTTTTTCAGTTAAAATATGAAATTTAGACTAGTCTGAAAGACTTTTTCTCTTGATTTGTTTAGGTTGATGACGCATTAAAATTTATAAGTTGAATTATTTCGATTTGGCTGCCGACAAATGTTCCAAATATTGTAATTGTCTTTTTTGAAATGCCAACCAGAATGGACCGCCCAGGAAATAGTCAAAAACTCATTTCAAATTTACTACTCATTATTACACAACGCAATTCATAGCTTTATTGAAAAACTTATCAGCTTGTCCGCCTACACCCTGCGTTGCTATTCGTACCGTTGCTATTCGTACGGTATAATTTATACGGTAAAAAGCAAATGTTTACAAAAAATTTAAGAAATTTCAAAGATATGGCAACTACTGGTTTAGTCTCATGAAAATTTCTAGTATACCGTATCGGCATATTTTAAAATGATATTGGCCAATAGGGGCACACCATTGCAATAAGAAAGAAGAAATTGCTCTATTCTAGAAACGTGCAGCCGATTTTCATGAGACTAAACCGGTACCAACAGTTGGTAACCAACTGTAACGGACTTCACAAATAGGCCCATTAATTATTTTTTGGTAATGATTAAATTGATGAACGTTGTTTAAAGGTAACAAGTTTTGACCGAGAAGGTAAAATTAGGTTCGTATTATACAAATTGCCAATTTTACACAGTTTTAAAAGTAAGTTTTGACTTATACTTTTGTTAAACTTATTTTTTATCGCCTCACTCGTTGGCCGGCTGGCATAATAGTGTACATTTTTGTGCATCGTGACATAATTGTGGACCGGGGTGTTTGGTGAAAATTTTGAACAATTTTGTGTATTTTAAAATTTCGGTATATAGTATCTGGGTCGTTCTAATCGTATCTTGCCTAACGACGGCCAAACACCAGTTTTGGAACTTCTAATTACTTGCATGGGTAACTTTTTTGATGACGTTTGCAATTGTGTACATATTTTCTGACAGTAATGTGCGATAACATACAAAGGCAAATAGATAGAGTCATCATTGATATACTAATTCTAGTTATTTATTTTGTAATCACTTTTGAAGCCCACTTAGATATAGGCTTGAATTGTGTTTTAATTACGCCGCGTGTGTATTTTATAGTTGATAACCAACTGCGTAATCCAACGAAATTGGCACCCAAAAGATAAATCCACAGTTTTCTTTTCGACGAAGCTAAAATAGTATTTTGGTTGAAAAAACAAAAATGCGTTTAGAAATCTCAGAGTAAGACCTGTAATTATATTCGTCCCCGTTTTTCTGGGTTACGTGATATTTTTTACGAGATAACTCGTCAAGCAAAATTGTAATGTGACAATACCACAAAGAATTAAAATAATTCTAATAAATTAGGAATAAGTAGATATTTTGGATTTTTTTAAAGTCTTATGACTCATAAATTATGAGACATAAAATATCTGAGTATGCACGTGTAACTAGTCCAATGACAGAGCGGACCCGCGAAGCGGGGCTGAGTATGTGCGTGTAACCAGTCCAATGACAGAGCAGCCCCGCGAAGAGGGGCTGAGTATGCGTGTGTAACCAGTCCCATAATTTATATCAAAGCATCGCACAAAGCGTTTTTATTTGCCTTTTTATTCGTTTTCGAAGAGTTTTAAACTATTAGTGTGTAGTAGTTTTTACATTCAAGTTTTCCCAATAAGAAATCAATAATTATAAATAATGAACTTCGTCATTGAATTTTATCATTAATATGAATAAAATGATGATTTTTATTATTCATAATTCTGGTTTTCTTATGCGAATCTTGAAACTAACAAATTGCATAAGTAACTTTCAACGAACAGACGTTAGACCCGACACATGCCGCCCGGATTCACTCAGACCTACACTAGATTTGAGCCAGCTTTTTTTATTGAATTCAACCGCACGTCTAAACAAACAAATAAATGTTAAAACGTTTGTTTTAAATTTTAGTCTCTTGAACTTGACATTCTTCATTGCTTGATACATTTACACAGAATTAAGGATACTTTGTCAAGCAAAAACAAAAAATAATAGTGCTTGGTACCCCGCACCTTGTTATTATACATATTAGACCTGTTAGCCGATCTAGGGTAGGTGAAAAACAAGAACATACGGCTGCGTTAGATTAGAAATGTTATAAAATTGTATCGAAATATATGGAAATTAACAGAAATAATAAGTCTTAGCATTCTTGAACTAACGATTATCGAAATGAACACTTATCACTTACTGAAAAAACGTTCATCATCGTTTCATCGAAAAACATTGTCTACATTTTATGTTCAGCTTCGATGCCGTTTCCGACCCATGAGTCCATTTTGGTCGTTTTTAGTTTAAAAAAAATGTGCCCTTTGTAAAAATACAGGACATTTCGGAGCTTTTCACGAATCTAAAGTACTTTTAGAAACATTATTTTGCCTTCAAAAGCAAGACAAGCCTATATCTCTAATTTGACACTTTTCAAAGAAGTTGGCGCTGTCAAGTTGCTTCAGTCGGGTAATTTATTTCTTAACTGATGGTATTCATTCAATACGCTGTATCCTATAGGGCAGATAAGATTACACGCTTACAAAAATAATTACTTGATTTACATTAATAGAGGTCGGATGCAGATAGTGCCTTAATAGAGCGTCCTTGTAACAAATTGTCGTTCCGTCAAGATGATGTGAGCTTTTAGATTGATTATATAAAATGAATCTAGTCATGTCAAAAAAGTTCACATATAAGCCTAGTCAGTAAGCACATTAAAATCATGATATCGTTTGGGAGCCGCCTGTTTGTAGCCGATGAGCGAGAGGCTGAACGATTTCTAAAATTTTCGAGATAAAAAAATGTTAACCAATATTTGGACGGTTTCTTGTGGTTATATCAGTTTGCCAAGTCGTCACAGGTTTCTTCTTAATTTTTTTGATGGTTTTTTTTTATTTTCTCTAGCCCCCAACAGCAACTCAGCCCGGGCGCCAAATAAAAACAGCGATAAAAAGTTAAACCAATAATCAAGGACAACGGAAATTTTAAATTGATATAAAGTTATTTATAAATTCGTCTAAGATTAACCATACTTAAGGCTTTGGCATTTAGCCTATAAAAGTATTAGTAGTTACTAAATTAATAACGCTTAACATAGACGATTAATATTATGTTAAGCTACCTCAAGGTAAACTAAGCCAAAATAAGGTGGATTTGGACAGGCTTTTAAATGGTCAAGTATGCAGGTTTTGACTTAGCTTTGATAAACGACCTCGCATTGAAAGGCTATTACCTTGAAAACATGGAGACCTAATAATAAGTTATTTACTTATAATATTTCTTAAATAAAGATCTTAATGATAATGGCGGCTGACCCCAAATTTTACGAAATTAGGATTTTCAGTGAAATGTTTTCCACCCTATAAAGAATTTCTATATGCCGCGGAGCGACACTTAAAAGTGCATTTTTAAAAATATGTCGCAAAATTGTCTCAATAATACAAATCAAATTCATGAAGTCCGTTCTTGACCGGCAAAATGCACTCCTTTAGATATTCATTAATATTAACCGTTTGCGCTAATTCCAGATAATTGTTCCGTTATGTTACTTTTAATAGTAAGTACATCCTCCGTAACGTTAGTATTTTTTTTGGGCACAATCGAAATAAGAAAAAGAAGAAAGTCAATTTGAAGATATAATTTCAGTGTAGTTGAAGGTTAAATCCAATGGTTAACTTCGAGTGTGAATTGTCTAATTAATTTTCGATAGAATAACTTTATTCGGTACATGGGATTTTATCGATGCTACTGGTTGGTACTATAACATATTGCAAAACAAAACATTAACAAAGTGCGCAGTTAATTGAGCATACAAATCCTGGCAAAATTGATGTTGATTATAACCAGTTTTTGATTGAGTCCGGTTAATACGAGTTTTTGGTTATTTACTATGCGAGTCTTCTTAGCAAACGATGTCTATAAATTGTACCGTATGGTCTTTCGTTTTGGCATTATTTTTTTTATGATTTTAACTAGAGTGAACTAAGTTCAGTATCAGAGAAAAATTCTACTAAAAAGTGACATACCCCTGGGGGTATGGTTGAACCACCCTGGGTACATATCTAGTACTAGGTAGGTATGGTGAACTGATCATACAACTATTTCTGAAATTGGTTGGTTGCACCTAATCATTTTTTTTCCAAAAATATAAAAAAATTGCAACCGAGTTAAGCAAATGAGCTCTTATTATGATTCATTACACGTGCGCGAAATTAATTAATGTCGGTTTTAATTAATGAGTAAAGACATATACACTTTCAGATACCTGACGTAATTGAGAATAAATTGTGGATTATCACACCTAATTATAGATGCAAACTTCGAAGAAGATAACGGAAAGAGCTCTATTAAAAATGTGTTCGCCTGTACCACTAACAAAGGGCGACACGTAGACTGTAACCAGCTTAGACCAACGGAATTAAGTATATCAGACGTCCCGAATCTTTTTTTTAGTTTTCAAGCGAATAAAATCGGCCAAGAATGTGCTGATGGAACACATCTCACAGGTTGGGTTTGGGTGCCTCCGATAAAAATTAAAACATATAGGTTCCTTTGTAAATTTAAGCTAAAACAAAAACTGGTAAAAAAAATCGTGTGAAACTACTGTAATGTGCAGTTTTTGTTTTGTGGGCATTCAAATATAATTTATGTTTCTGACATAGATAAACAAACCATTCTACTGGCAATATGCCGACACGGTATACTAGAAACGCTCGACCGATTTTCATGAAACCCAACCGGTAGTATCCTAGAAGTTTTCTGATTTGTATCTTTTGACTAGAATTATATCACTATCAAAATACATTACCCTAAATATGGCCAAAATTTGGTTCACAAATAAACCGAATACATTTTACATGTTTCAGAGCAATATTTCTAATAGAAAATGTTTTTTTTCTAAAGTTTTTTAACTGGCGTTTTTGTACTGTATTTCGTTGTTTCCGACTAATGTATAATAGGCTTTATTTCGTGTATGCGGCTTGTCGGCGATACTTTTTGAATCAGACGTATTCTTCGAGATACTTCTAAATTGCCATTTGAACACCACTAATGATCATTGAATCCATTTATTTCTAAAATTTATGAAATACGCGGCCTGATTCATATTTTTTTACGGAACACTTTTAAAGAAACATTCTTGACGGAGCATTTTCGAAAGTTTTTTCATAATTTCTTGTTCGCGAGCTAAATACCCATAATAACTGTGTGTAACCTTAATGTGTAATACCTGTACACTACAAATAAGATTATTTTAATATACAACTTATGTTCAATAAGAACGGTTGGCAAAAATAAAACTAGTTATACTTAATTACAATTTTACTTTACGTAACATACCTGCGGCATTGCCATATATTACGAATGTTTTAAGAAGCCTCGAGTCATAAACTATATTGAATAAGACACATATATGTGCATGATTCGTAGTTGAAAATTGAAGTCTCACCGACACTAAAAATAAAACAAAAAATGGTATCATAATTGTACATCAATAATCTAATATTCTACCGAAAACTATCTACCAGGAAGGTTCTACCTTAACAAATAATGGTACATTACAGTGCCTCTCAGAGATGTGCGGCTCCGCTTTTGCGTCCGTAACATATTATATCACCACTGGTTATACAACTATTTGATTGGGTTAGTTTTTGCCGATATTTTTTGTGTTTTTTTTAGAAACTAAAGTCTCAGTGACACTAAGATTACGATTAAAAATGGATATGATAATTGCACATCAATAATCTAATACTATACGGAAGAGTATCTACCTCAACAAATAATGGTACATTACCACTGGTTATTCAACTATGTATTTGATTGGTTTCGTTTTTATTGATATTTTTTGTGTTTTATTTCACAAATTAAAGTCTCACTGATAATAATTCCAGTTCGTGGTGGCAATCAATCATTTTTTTGTATCTTGCTTGGCGTGGTGCAATTTCACATCCTATCTGGATGTGTTTCCAGTTCAACATGAGAACATTTATCTGGAAGATTATGTAATCGGCATTCTGACAAGGCCTGACATGAGCACAGGAATTCTTTCAGTCACATAATGAAGACGATGTTTTTTGCACAATTGCTTCTGCAATTTTTTTATTATGTTCTCCTTAGATTCTTCATCAACAAAAGAATGCCCTTTCACGAACGATTAAAAATGCATTTAACATTTTTTGGAAAGTAGGATTATGGTCAATAAATATTTTGCTGAATTTTTGAAACATCAACCTCACTTTTGTATGTTTCTAAAAGTAAAATTAGATAGATTTGGTCGATGAAACATTAAAATAATTATTATTACGAGCAAAGACAAGTATAACGGCACGATGAGAGTGTTTTTTCATAAGCTAAGACAGATGTAAATCGAGCGTTCTGCCTATATATTTTTCATCTTGCGTGCCATGGCGATAGAACGATCCTTTTTATTCCAGTCATATGATGAAATTGATTTCGATTACGTTCTCTGATAATCGTAAATGAGTTTATTAAAAGAATACTCCGAAAAAAAATCACCCTAAACCCGTTGCAGAAACCCGGTTTCATTTTATTCTGTAATTGTGATGTAAAAAACGCGTTTTAGTCAATCCTTCGAGAAAATTTCGCACGCTTATCTGATTCGATGCAGTGCACATCTATAATTTTGAAAAATATAATGTATTATAAATCGAGTCAATGAAATTCACATGCATCGAACGTGCCCGCACTATCCCGTTTTTACGAATAAGTATGGTAGCTCTCCAAGTGTATACAAAGTATTTTGGACCAGCCACTTGAGTGTCTGGTTAACCGTGGGAGGCCGACTCCGATAACGATCAAAAACGTTCTAAATGGGTCAGCAAATTGCTACGTCGTTCTATCTAATGATATTATATTTTTGGCTGATTAAATCATCCGGTTTGAATTTTGACGTTTTTTGGCCATTTCATAAGGCTTATTGGAACCGTGACAATGTTCCACTCAGCATGGCCCGTGCCTGAGCTGTTTGTAAATTCTCGTCAAAGGCTAACAACGTGCTGGTGCCAGGTGCATAATCAAATAGGTTCCTGAGCATGGATATTTACAAAGAAGAAATAGTTTAGAGATGCACTGGCTCTTCTCGTCACCAAAAAACGTATTATTGCTGATATTTTTTAGGTACAAGGGAGAATGAGTTTGATGTACAAGATGGCAGTTTTGACAATTTTTTTTGTCTTTGAATGGTGCAGCTGATGAAACAAGATTTTCTGGACTTTTCATGAGTCACGAATCAGGATATGCCGTGTTCTCCGACGGATCACACTACTTACTCATGTAAACCTATTGGACTGCTAAAAATCTGTTGTCTAATTAGTTTTTACACCGGGTGCGCTCTAATGTTTCAGGAAAAAAATAAGCATTAGAGCATAAACGGGAAAAGGCTTGGTAAATTTTCCTAAATATATGTCACATTTAATGTGGATGGTCTATCAGCTTTGGTGAATTTTCAACAAATGTTCCAAGGCGTAGGCGGAGATGCCGATATTTTGTCAAAATTAACAAAATGAGTATGATTCGAGATAAACCGACGATATAACGGGATATTGCTACGATACGGGTTACTATTTCTAGTTTTGGGGACTTTTGTATAATATTTTTGCCAGATAGCCTATGAGTAATTTGATATGAGAATATTCTACCGAGTTTAACAATTTTCTCATTATGAGAATCAATTTTGTTTAGATTTTTCAACATCCGTATAAAATAAACTTAGCGATATTTTTCGTGTTTGATGACGTGGTGGTTGTTCTCCAAGGAAATACTGCTGTCGCCTGTCAAGGCGCAAGTCAGTGTCATGTCAACTCATTGAGACTTCGAACACTGCACTTAAAGTGTTTACTTTTTCCCGTTGGACGAAGTGTTCGAGTTAAGTGTTTAATAAAATACATATGAAAAAATGACATTCCTTATCTGAACAAGGCGGTCTTCCAAAACACTGAAGATTGTAAACTATACAACCGCATGTGGTACTCAGACGTTTATGTTTTAGTTTCTGAAGAAGACGGCCACATACTAGGTATACATACTGTTAACGAGACAAGTCTAGGGGGATGGAGTTACACATTCCGAATTTCACTTTCGATAACGATGGCATCATATCAATATATGTGCGTGTGATTGCTAGGGTAAATTTTGTTACTTTAAGAATTTGCATGACCACACGCAATATTGTTGACTTTGCAGTTTAGACAAAAAAATCACAAAAACTGATTTTTGAAAGATCTTTTTAGAATAAAAGCTCTACTCGACATGCTATACGCTACAAACTATAGCATATAGTTAGGGTCGCTCACGTGGACACAACTTTCACGAAATAAAGGTCTGAGGACCCTGAAACTTTCAGAGATGGTATAATATACCCCATAATATTTGTGTAGAAAAAAAANAAAAAATCGTTTCTACGATATCGAAAACCTCTATAAAACTTTTTTTGCTGCAATTTTCCGACTCCAAGCACGCGTAATTATAATTCGAGGAAAAGTTCGCGTGAGCGACCCTACATATAGTCTATAGCATCATAAGTCATATAAGTCATCGACTATGCATTATTTTAAAATGCAATAATTGCAATCTATTAGATACGATTGTCTACTTTTTTGAAATGAATTAATTCTATATCTTGATAGAGTTTTCCTCCGTTAAAGTTGCCTTCAATTTGGCGCGCTTATTGAACGCTGATTTAAATCGCGGCCGCTGATTGGCTGCAAAAATCTACGGTTCCCATGGTATGTGAAACAATTAAGATTATTGGAAAAGCTTTGGCATCAATGTCTAAGTCACAAAAAGATGTTGAAATTCATTTCATTTTTTTCATATTATTTTTGCTAGGGAATTGATTCGAATCATATGAAAAAAACTAACCGCAGTTTCGTGATTTTGTACCGTTTGAGTCCGGATTTTGTTTTGCTCCGTTGCCGTGAATCTGTTAGAGTCTAACAGTTAGACGATCGCCACTTTCTTTTCTCTGAAAACAGCAATATCAAATTATAACTTGTGAGTAATTTATCAAATGATGACTATTATTTTAATGATTTAAAGTAAATGCCCACAGTAAGTCTTATTGTTTTGTTACCGGAATTAAGTCTGATCCGATTTTTTGAAATAATATACCTTATGGGATTTTCAGAGTACCAAGTTCAACTAACACGTGAACTAAACGCTCTGTTTTATTAGTTAAATTCGAAATCAAACGTGCGAATGGGAATCTAACAAAATTAAAGCGAGCTAGGTTTAAATTTAGTTATTAAAAAATTCAGAAGCCCTAAAAAACTTGCTGCGGCCCATACGGTATCTTATTGTATTCGGTGCTTTAGCAAGGCTTTTTATTTTATACATTACCTATTATAAGGACGGAATATTAATCTCGGTTTGCTCCAAGCCGCAAGGATTCTCTTTTCATTGCAAGAATAACGGAAGTTGCATAGTGGTATTCCTAATCTATTACAGGTGCAAATAACTTGAAGTTTATACGTGAAAGCCCTTGTCATATAACGTTAAGTTAACACTCCGTCGTTTGCAATTTCTAAAGTTTTTAATTCTGAACCGATTGTTTTAAACATTTTCAGCTAGGTTACCCACGGCTGTTGCTAAAATCACATAAAAAATCAGAATAACGCGATTACGTAACTGTTGTCGCATAACCGCAGAGAGTGTGGCAAATAGTGTGAACAAATCTCATAAATTTTCCCATGGCTGTCCTGAGCTTATTATTATTATTCCTTTTATTGCTTCCTAGTGTACAGAAAGGCTTAGTTTTCAAAGTGAATTATTTGTTTCAGTATAAAAATAAAGTGAAGTATGAAATAGTAGTATAATAAAAATAAAAATTTATAGGAGTTCTAAACATTTAAATATTTATAATTTATCTCTCGTTAGACTAATTGTCAAATTATATTTTCCCTCTCATGAAAATCGAATTTTATTTTTTCTTATTTTTGTGTGGTTACCCTATAGCTCACACTAGTAGGTTAGATGCGGTCTTTTGATTGGACCGTCTCCTCTTTTTCTCTCTTTGTTTAACAAAGTTTGTTATTACTTTAGTTTTTAGGGTGTCTAGGTCATAACAATTTAAAATTTAAAGATTGACGCGCTTCATATGTTCATATCGGGTACATAATATGTACTACATATACTCGAGTACATGTATATTGATATTGATAACTGAGTTTATACTATTCGCACAATTTTTTCATTATTTTTGTCCTATTTTGAACCATACGAGTTAAAACTAGCGAATTCTTGCAATGATGGTTTGAGCAGAAGAAGATGCTTAAAATCAGATGAACAAGCTTGCATGTGAATTCTGACGGCCGTAATTTGTTGCGTGGACGCCCTAATTTTGCCATTTGTCGAGGTTAATTGAAAAAAATTGAACACGAAGCTGTTCTTATGTAGCTTTAGAATATGTCCCGTTTGTTGAGTTATGAGAGATTAACCTTGTCAGGACGATACAATCTGAAGTCGAATGCAATTGGGGATAGTCACTAGAATATGAATAAGTAATAGAACCACTACGATTCAGACACGTTGTTTATATCGTCATTGTTTTAATCTATCTGGCAATTCGAAACTTATATTCAAAGCAAAAACAGACTTCCGATATATCTGAGTCAGATTATCGCCATTTCTTCGATACCTATACTCTGTAGGCTTTTAAGGTAGGTACTTTTAACTTTAAGTTAGCTCCGAATGAGAAGTTTTTATGTGGCAGCATCAAAGCATCGCTCTTTAGGAGAAACTTGCCGAAAAATTAAAAAAAAATGTTTGACAGGTGCCCAGGGAACCCTGCCCTTATTTAGTAAAAGTTGCACATATTATACCTGTGAGTTTAAAGCAATTTTTTTAAAGGATTGAACATCTTATGAAAACAAATCTTTATCGCGGCAATTTTTTGTGCTGAAGTGTCGCGTTAACTACTACGGTCGGCTGATACCCTTCTTGAAGTCCCGGAAGATAGAGCCTTTCACGGACACCGCTTAGTATGTAATATCCAGACAAGATATGTTTATACTAAGTAATTAAAAACACCAATACTACCGATTACAGTATACTATTTGAGATGTTAAATTGAGACGCAGAAATTGAATGACTTGCTTTCTAAACATACGTTTGGACTTGATCGTTTATTATCACGAAGGGTTGAGTTATCCTTGTTAGATTTCCGTACTGGTTCGTCTAATCAAATAATCATGCGCAAGGAACGATACCATTCAAAACAGCTAAAAAAACTCAATAAAATAGTAAACACAAATTAATGAACGATGAACACCTCGTGTAAATTTACTGAAGACAATTAAGCGCTGGTAGTAAAGAACGCGTCATTTGTAACTTAACTCGTGAGGGCCCGATAAAATATGAGGCACACATGCTAATACACCGGGTGCGCAGTTATCGGGTGGGTTTCGCGCCAAAAAAACCTTGATCGGGCGCCCGATAACTGCGCAGGGCGTAGGCGGAATAGGGGGAAAAGATGCATAAAAAACCGCCCGATAACAGCACGAGCGGCGAATTGTGCAATACCAAATTGTCATTAGCCAATGACAGACCCGCCCGATAACAGCACGAGCGGNTTATTATCACGAAGGGTTGAGTTATCCTTGTTAGATTTCCGTACTGGTTCGTCTAATCAAATAATCATGCGCAAGGAACGATACCATTCAAAACAGCTAAAAAAAATTCAATAAAATAGTAAACACAAATTAATGAACGATGAACACCTCGTGTAAATTTACTGAAGACAATTAAGCGCTGGTAGTAAAGAACGCGTCATTTGTAACTTAACTCGTGAGGGCCCGATAAAATATGAGGCACACATGCTAATATATACAAAATTCAAGCGGAATAACATACAAAGTAAAAATAACATAATACCCTAACGAGTTATCTTACCACAATTCTATTATCTTAAGATTTTTTGAGCACTTTTAGTGTTAAGATAAATAGATATATAGGAGGCGTATATTTATAAGAAAGTTTTTGATCGAACGTTTATGCCCCAAAATCAACAATTTTAATTCATTGATGATATTAGTTGATGTTTTTGTTAAATTTATAAATCAAGAATTTAGAGCATTTAAAATGCGTACAATGCATGAACCACTTTTTCATTTCCACGTGCGGGATTGTCCGTCTCTCGTGAGTTAAAAACGTATGCATGTACAAACGACGCATATTAATAGTGCCAAAGTGAAAAATGATTCGATCATTTTCTTGACGAAAAACTAGCTAATCAAAAAATAAACAAATAGTAAATGAATAAAAAATGCAATTTTGGGATTGTTTTAGTATCATTCGTCCTCCCCTTCCCTTAAAATGTCAGTGTCTGATTGGTCTGTCTCCTTGCATACACTATAAAACGCTTTGTGTGGGCGTCATTCTCAATAAGGTTAGACCGTATGCTAAAATCGGGAAAATGGACAATGTAAGAAGGGTGTACACTTATCCGTTAATATAACAGTATTGATAAAATAAGAATCAGCTTGATCTCGTTATAACGCGTTATTGTGGGAGAAAAATATCTTGCTTTAAACATAAAAAAAATAGGGAATTAAAAATGATATTCGGAGATAAAATTAATCTTTTGTGTACGGATTTGATTTAGCGCTATAACATTGATTTTCCTTAACTTTTGGAACATTTAATCTTGTTACATACAGTTTACAGTATACAAAAGATTAAATATTTTAGCGAATCGGAAGAAATCCTTGTCGCAATTAAAAGGCAATGATTACATCAGTCTATTTCACCCGAACACTTGTGTTATTTTGGGTTGTTCCGAGTTTGCCAAGTACATTATTGTTGTTCAATTAATTAAAATAAATGCTACTTTTTAAGTTAGAACATTAATTTGTTTAATGGGGATTTGGAATCAAGATCGGCGGAATTTAGTGCAACGTTTTATATTGATCCCTTTAACTGTAAAAATTCCACCACTTTTTTTGAAAAAAAAAAACGGAAAAATTTTAGTAAAACGGCTCCTAGCGGCTTAGTAGGGCAAACTTTCTGGAAACATAGGAATGACCAAAAGTTACTAGGTCCAATACCTCTAACCTGTTTGGTATGTAGCTGAATATAAAATAAATATTTAAGAAATTATGACTGAAACTATATGGCTCGTTTGGAATGGATTTTTAAAACAAATGCATGTATAGAAGAAATCAATAATGTTTACCACATTTTTGGTATTTTCAGTCATTTTTCCACATTTTCACCATCAATTATGATCAACATCCACCTAGATATTTAAAAAATTCAGAATAGGACGTTTTCTAAATACTTAAGCGAGCATAAACTCGCTCGAAAATTACATTTTGACCATTTTAGACTACTGATTTTCTTTTTGTGCTTTTTTTTAAATTTTCAACCGATTTACTCGGTAAGTAGCGCAATTTGACCACAAAAGACGTACCAATTTTTGGTCCTTCCTATGTTTATTGAAATTCCCAACACATCGACCAGGATAAATTTTTTTTCGTCGATTTTCGCTGATATTTCCTCACAAATCGTAAGTTTGGCCGTCAAATGGTCCCATGGGGGTTGAATTTGGAAAGTTTTATAAAATATTATTGGATATTCTTTAAATATAAGCAGTCGGTATTACAGAACTGCCTTTGTATTTATTATACGATGATCTAGTCAGAAATGACAGCCCAAGTCGGCGGTGCTACACACAGTGTGTTTGACCGGCGAAATAACACTAGCATGTTGGCGGCGCATCGGTGTTAATTAGTCATTATTTTCAACAAATATTTTATCGACAGATCTTTACTATCAAGAATTAGGAACAATAATTTAATCAACAATTAACATTCGTTATTAATTTCTGGCTTAAGTTGCCCAAGAAATATTTTGTAAATTTTACCCGTTCTTTGTTGCTGTAACAGTTCTTTGTAAAGATCAAGATTCTTAATGAGTTTGTTTAAAAACGAATTAACGCTTTCGCCCATATTTAATTCAATTAATTACTTTATGGTAATTTGACGAGCTTAAAGGGAATGTAAACTTTGACTGGAAAAGCCAAAGAAAATTCCAACGATTTGAAAATTGAAACTTGAAAGTTTGATAAATAAAATATGTTCTTAAGCCGCTTTCTGTGCTGCTTTCTGATGTTGATTATCGCATAATTAAGGATTATTTAGACTTGTAATGACACGTGGGCCGCCATAATTTATGGGCCATAAGTTATGGCTCATAACTAGTAACTTACCGAAAAAAATTCTAAAACATTACAACGGTTGGTCAAGTAAAAGTAATGCATCAGTGATAAACGAACATAATATACGAAAACTTTGTATATCAACCAAAAAGGCGCGTTATAAAGTCATTCAGTCCAACTTTTACACTTTGTACACAAGATAACAGTTACATGAACATATTACTAACAGCCGAGTTTTATGAAAATGAACCAGTTCTCATTGAATTTCTCAAAACTTGATTGCTTGTTATTATCTTATGGATGGCCCATACCCTACTGGCTGAACAATTCATTTGAGAAATTCAACATTAAAACTTATATTGCTTGGATACGTTGGACGACGTTATTAAATTTGTATGATGTACGAATTCATACGGTATCGCACCTCAACAAAAAAAAACACGATATCAAGGCAATTAAAATTTGATTTGGAAACTAAAATTTAAAATGGAAGATGTATAATTTTGTTAAGTATTCTTACGGGTAGATTTGGATATAAGAAGGATTAAGCCCACAAAAGAAATAAAATAAAATTGACTACGAAATGCAGAAAGCGGTATGAAAATCACACTTAATACGATTAAAGCTTCAAAACCATAGTTACGAGGGAAAATGCGCTGTGTTAAAAGTGAATATAATTTACAAAGTTTCGAAAAATAACAAACGCTAAAACTTGAGTTTCTTTGAGGGAGACTCCTCAATCCAATCATTTTTCATCGCCTTCATACATTTAACTCCATAACGCCATTAACTTCATATCCTGTATTCCTAACTTCAAAGTAACTTCAAAGTAGCGAGTCGCAAAGATTTTATAAATTCTTAACTAGTTATCTTAACAAAATTTCGTTATCTTAACATTTGTGGACCAAAATGTATCGTGTTGTCTTCGACATTAGCTCTTAAGATAATTGGTTAGGTGGTGTAGTGGGACGTGAATACGCGTAGATGAGTTTAATCAAATAATTTAGGTACTTATTTAGTTTTTAACATCAATCAATTCCGTAGATTTCGTCAAACAGTAAAAAACAGTACTTCCTGCGCATATGAAAAAATTACAAAAATATCATTCAGCTTCAAGCAAATGCAGTATTCATCCATTATTGCGTCTTCCGTGGTTTTCCGTGCTACACACTGCGATTAAATCGTTTTTGCGGTGAGAACGTCTTCCATATCACATATCGTACAATTTTCATAAACTGGAATACGTTGGACCCTTATAATGATACTTGGATGCCACAGAAAAGTGACGTTTAAAGACGCAGTGGCCATAATTGGCCCGTTTAATTGTCTTCTGNACACTTTTTTTGTCCCGCATTTCCGCCTACGCCCTTAGGGTTTATTACGCCACCTGAGGGTTTATCAGGCCGGTTTTGGAAGGAGAAAGTGGCCTGACAAACTCTCAGGCGGTGTATAACAATTTTTTGGATTTTTTCGTTCATTATATTGTTTTATATCATTTTTTTAAGTTTTCCAGGGTTTTAACCTACGCACTACCCATGTGGCTTAACAGTTTGCATTCGACTTAACAATTTGCTTTTGAATTAACACCTTTTTTCGGAAAAAATGTGTTAAGTCAAATGGTTAGGTGGTGTAGTTATCTTAACAAAAATTCGTTATCTTAACATTTGTGGACCAAAATGTATCGTGTTGTCCTTAACATTAGCGCTTAAGATAATTGGTTAGGTGGTGTAGTGGGACGTGAATACGCGTAGATGAGTTTAATTAAATAATTTACTTATTTAGTTTTTAACATCAATCATTTATTCCGTAGATTTCGTCAAAAAGTAAAAAACAGTACTTCCTGCGCATATGAAAAATTTACAAAAATATCGATCAGCTTCAAGCAAATGCAGTATTCATCCATTATTGCGTCTTCCGTGGTTTTCCGTGCTACACACTGCGATTAAATCGTTTTTGCGGTGAGAACGTCTTCCATATCACATATCGTACAATTTTCATAAACTGGAATACGTTGGACCCTTATAATGATACTTGGATGCCACAGAAAAGTGACGTTTAAAGACGCAGTGGCCATAATTGGCCCGTTTAATTGTCTTCTGCGGCTAGGGCTGACAATAGTTAAAGGAGAATAATGATTGTAACTAACCGTCAAGCAACACAATCTAAATATGCGTGTTTTTTTTCGTTGGCCACTTTATCTCATTTTTTCAATTTTGATTTTACTTTCACATAATTATTCTATTGTTGTTGAGAACAGACAGCGAATTAGAAACATCATCGTCAAAATAAGTTTAATAAGATTACGAAAAGTTTTTTTATTAAGGCGATGCGTGTTACGAGCAAACTCTAAAACTGAATTTATTTAAATTACGTGTCTAGATAACACATAATGAATTTTAAATATTTTCCTAATGGAATTTTTTTTTCATACCGGACGTTAAAATAATAACAATAGATTGCCTATAAGTTATAGGCTAAAAGTTATGGAAAATGTAAACCACTACGCGTTTTTAAAAGCTAGACATTTCAGAAATATAGAAAAACAAACACGCGCAGTATACAGTATATATTAAATTTTTGACACTGTATCATACAGTATCATACAGTCTGTATGTCCAACCGTTATTATATTGGTGGATTTTATACTCAAAGAACACTTTTTTTCGTTTTATTAGTATACCAGAAAAATAAATAATAACCATTAAAATTTTATTATCCAGATACTGCCTAAAGTGGTAATGATGAGTCGAATTAATATGGCGTGGAAACTAATTCCAAGTGACCTTGCGGTATGACAAGTTAATGTGCATGTCAAAATAACGTTCAAAACGTAACAGTATTCTTCACTATTTTTTTCGTGTTGTTCTAAAAAATGACATACTAAAAACGCTACCTAAAATAGTTGTTACGATAAATTACAAATAGTCAATGTGTTGCCGGTTGTTAAATGGACACTCCAACAAACGAAAATAATATGTTTAGTTATGGAAAATAATTCAACATATTTTCACGTGTTATAAATACTTCATCATCATGTAGTTATTTGTTTTGTATGTTTTGGGATGGCATCTGTTGCACAAGTTACAGAATGTTTAACAATTAATTATGTGTAGTTTTAAGCATAATAATAAAGCATCGTTTTGCATAGAGATTCCGAACTGACCTAACCTTTCCTCCTATGTTTGAACCTGTCAAAAATTATGAAGAAATGCAGTTATTGCTGCACAAAATGCAGTCAAACGCGCAAAAATTCCGGTTTACTGTGTGTTAAACTTTGAACACAGTTATTGAATAATCGACTATTTTTCGCTTAATGCACCAAATAAATCCAATAATATTAATTAAGTTTTGTTTTCGTTTTAATTGTTCATTTTATGTTGAATTTTAATGTCATTACATTTGATTAAAATAGTAAACACATAGAAACGCATATCATATGCCAGGTTGAACAATCATTCACTTGTGCTCAAAGGTTAATACGAAATAGCGATACGACTTTAGACACTATCCGGATAATTATACAGTACAATTAAGATACAGTCCTTACTTCCAATACGGACGTTTTTTATTCTTGAAAATAGCGTCCGTATTGGGGTGAATTGTCTTAAAGAGTCCATTTTTCGACTGTTTTGGGGACATTTTTCTAGAAAAAGCGTCCGTATTGGAAGAAAGCGTCCTTATTGAGTGCGTCCGTATTGAGATTAAGGACTGTATCTCAACTAATAATCCTAATATGTATTGCGACTATTGTAACCTTAGTTGTAACTGTATTGTAAGTGAAGCGTAAGGGTTAAGTTATATTTGCATAAATGGCTATCGTACGTCTTATCTGTCGTATACTAATGTACGGAACGCGATTTACACTAATAAACATATGAAGACTTCTTAGACGTAAATTATTATACAAAATCCGCCTGAGCTTTGTTATTTATTGTAATTCAAAATTGCCCATTTGGGGAACTATAAGAATTACTAAAAAAGCTGGAGTTTCCAATAAACACGACCAACAAAAGATCAATGATATCAGCTTTTGTTCGCATGTAAATTGTTGCATAACAATCATTACGTTTCCCGTTGCCAAAAAGGTCTGTTGACGACAATAGCTAAATAATGTACATTCAAAATATGGATTATTTGATGTCTGTTACGTGTTCCAGCATAAAAATAGAGCGTAAAAGTGTAAAACGTGACGTTTCAAAAACTATTTTAATACTATTATGTGATTTTTGGTCATTATTAGTCATTTTTCAGAACAAAACACTGTAAATACGGGTAAAAATAATAATGTTTAATATAGGAAACTTAACTAAGGTCAACTTTTCGTAAAGCTAGACTCCAAAATGTAAACTCAATCGAGTAAGAAGTAGACCCGGGCGAACTAAAAGTTTTATACCATGCTAAGGTACCCACATTGTGGTACAAAATCGACAATTACTGTATGAATTGATACCCTCTTGAAGATTGGGGAAGATGTGATCATCCTTATTTGACGAAATACTAGCTCTAACCCAAGTACGCGGTTTTCCACTGCCACACGGGGGTTAAAATTCGACCACGCGCCTAACCATATTATCCATTGTCGAGATGCACTTTACCCGCAGTACGTTGTAGGGCCAAAATAAATAATCGTAATTCCTTGTAAATTTTTGTAATCGTTGCCGCAAATCGGAAGAATATTTTTTGGCTCAAAAAATCATCAATCGGATGCCCGAGTTTAAGGTATCACTCAAAAGAAGGAAGCGTTTTAGAAATGGCAAAAGACAAAAACGACCACAGAAGTACATTTTAATTGTGAATTATAGGAAAAAGCGGAACAAATTTTAATATGATCGGTGGAAATTGCAAGAGTAATTACCATTTTTCGCTCTTAACTGCTGCGCACCCGTTAACTTACTAGTAATCTGTGTACTAATAATCTATGTATAATCGGCATAAATTAATACAGAACTTTCATTAACTTTCATTAACTTGTGGCGGTATTCTCACGTACCGGTATACCGTCAAGTTTCTATATAATAACCATCAAAAGGTAATTACAGAAGTAAAATAATTTCATCCTGTGGCATAATTTTATTAGTAAATTACTCCTTATTATCGCCACTGGGGTTTTTTATTCGCTTTGTGTGCCGATGACGATTATTTTTTGTCACAATTAATTTTTGATAACCGGAAATGGACACGGCCCTGTCGGAACCGTAGCATGTACAGGTAGATATAATATTTATAATTTATAAACGGGCCGCAGCTGTTAAAGTGGGTCAAAATTTTGTTGCTTTCAGTAAGCAGCTCACTCTATGGTTACCGATATATGATACCTTAGAATCTACGTTGGATGTGATATGTTGGACTGTGTTTACACATAAAGTCCAAAACTGTTTCATGTTTAAAAGAAGCATAATGGTACGTTAATTGAAGTTTATTTGACGGCAATCATTTACATGTATCTTTAAGATATTGGACTCACTTATCCTCTTAGACTCTAATACTTAGAGTTTAAATGAATGACAAGTGGAACGTTAACCCTGCGAATATACATGCATACAATTATGTATGCATAAATTAATAGTGTGAATATTTCGATAGTTAACCTTTGCGGCCGTATATTCCATATTTGATGTGTTGTTTTATTTTTGCTGTAATCAATATTTAGAAAATAATAGGCTGTTAATTAACACATCAGTATTTTTTTGGACACCCATTCCGTATGGCCCATACGGTATGGGTCATTCGGTTCTTTTTTGCTGCGCCCTCTGTAATATTTAACATTTTTACCTATGAAATTGTTCACACCGAATTATCTTGCACAAATGTAATATTTTGACATTTTTCACTTACTCATTGGGTCGGAAAAAATGGTGCCCACTTTGTATGTAATCTCCACTATATTTGCTATTCAGCTGGTTTATGGTTTTAGTAACAATAATAGGAGATACGGGTTAAGAAGTTATCGTTCAGGTATATTATTGAATATTTGGAGTGTTCTCAAATATGAACACTTGCCCCTCATTAAAAAGCATTTAGGTGCTAAGTGATTCAACGGCTGGACAGTCCAAGTTTTTAAAATGGGAGAAAAACGTGTAGTTTAGGATATAAACCTGCATTTATTACCGTAATCAGTTAACGTTTCGTTTTTGTACTAATTTTGAAAGTTTATCTGTAAACCGGATTTTTGGGCGGATGTTATTAAGCTAATTTAGCCAGCATTAAAAAAAATATTTGTATGAACTTTCCAAAAAAAAAAACGAGGAATATAATCCGGGTAGCTCTTTTAGAACGCGTATTAGTTACTAATAACTTAACCCAAAAACGTAAATCAGTTGAGGGAAAATAAATCAGCAAAATAAATCTGTTTTCTCAAAAAACTCGCGAAACAAATTTAAAGAAACTATGATGTAACACTAACAGTGAAATAAATTGTACTTACCAATGTGCAAGTTAGAAGCCCTTGGAACATTGAGGTATTATTAGAACTAGTTCCATGACGATGTATTTTTTTTTTTGCTTAGAGAAGATATCTCCCAAATATTTGGATTTAATCGCCAACGTTGGCCTTCTTCGTGAAACAAAAATAGTAAATGAATCTTGTGTACTCCAGATAAGTTTCACCCACTTACTGTTGTGCAACTTCTGCTGGAGCATCTAAACTGCTACAGAAAAATAATTCAAACTGAATCAATACCTCCAAATGTTTTTCAGTGTTTTTACGCAACGTACTTGAAAGCTGTTTCGCCAAAAATAAAGTTTGCAAAACACGTAGGGTCCGTCCTTAATACTGGTACTAGTAAAAATAATGAATGTCAATTTAAACTTATTTAACATTAGCATGGAATACAGTGTGTCTGTTTATACTAAACGACCTTTTTAACCCAAATTTGTCAGAGATATTTGCAATTTGACTTTCAGATAAAGTTGGAGTTATGAGCGCAGGGTTGAGTCGGCTGAATTCTTATGACGGTACAAAATTTATATATATATTTGATTTGAATATAATGAGCCAACCATACGTCATTAGAAGTCCTTTATGATCTTGACCTGTTCAATAGAATGGAATGTGGAAATGTACCGATCGATGACATATGTTGCAGAGCAATTTTCCAGCAGAACCTAACATTTTCTTGGAATTTGTGTTATGCTTTGATATCATGCTTTTATCACCAAAATTGCGGTCGTTTTTAAGTATGTTCAAGCCTAACTCCCAAGGGAAAGATGTGACGATTGAAAACAATACTTAATCTCTCATGAGATTTCATGCTTAGTTTCTTAAGTCTATGGACGAGTCTATCTGAACAACCTTTTGACCTTTTGTTATAAAATGTTATGATAAACAGAACTATGGAAACGTTTTTTAAGGAGAGGGGACGCTTAATTCATGGTNCTCAATAGAATGGAATGTGGAAATGTACCGATCGATGACATATGTTGGAGAGTAATTTTCGAGCAGAACCTAACATTTTCTTGGAATTTGTGTTATGCTTTGATACCATGCTTTTATCACCAAAATTGTGGTCGTTTTTAAGTATGTTCAAGCCTAACTCCCAAGGGAAAGATGTGACGATTGAAAACAATACTTAATCTCTCATGAGATCTCATGCTTAGTTTCTTAATTCATGGTAAAATAGTCACAAAAACTTCTAAACAACGTTTCAAGGCAATATATGAGACTAAAAGTCGAAAAAAATATTGACAAAAACGTCATGAAACGGGTAACCGGACGAGTTTGATTTAAAAATCCGCGAACACACGTTTGTGCGGATTTGTTGAGGGCTTCTTTAACAGATAAAATTAATTTATAATCGTTAAAGACCTTAACTTAAAGTTGTAAAGCTAGTTCCAATTCCGCACTATTTTGTTTTCAAAAAACAACTTCTTCCACAGAAACAGGAAGATCAATTCTAACAAATCAACCACAAAATCAAACCATTCTCTACGAATTTTTGTTGCTATGTTTTAATATCAGCATTTTGGTGTTCGAGGGAACGTCTTTTTGTTGATTTGTTTCGATTATCATCAAGTTGGAGAGTAGGGTCAGCCATAATTCCGGATATATATGTATATCCGCTACAACTAACGATTAACCACTTTTCATAATCCAAAAGCTCAAATCGTTGAAGAACTTTTAAGGAAGTTGTTGTTAGAAACATCACTAGGCGGACTAAAAAAGGTACACAGTGTACTATACAAGATGTAACACACCTAAAAATCTGGAATACTTTCGAAATAATTAGGTTTCTTAA
>SCLG01000024.1:440894-460614 GCA_004367875.1 Oikopleura albicans
TTCTGCTAGTTTTAGACAACAATTTGTGTTCAACCCATGGAACCAATTTGCATATTATTAAAATAACGCGTTTATAACGGTTCAATAGATTATAGTTTAATTGAGTAAAAGTAAATAGTGGCAGGATCGACTAAATCCTACCAGATGCCATTTGGTCATCAACCACGGGAATTTCAAAACATTTGGTCTAAAACGATGTTGCAACTCATGTAAACATGATTTTGTTTATATGATATAATTCTATAACGTAAAGCTCATTTTAGTACTGTTTGGACCACAGCTATCATAACATTTTAACATCAGACACTTGTTAGATGTAATTCACGTGCCATATTAACGCATAAGGCCCGCGGTTTTATTTTATGTGTCATAGACTATTAGCGACTTCTAGAATTCTAGACTACGAATCATATTGTATCACTTTTTGAGTGATCACTTTTTGTAAATCACTTTTGGTAAATCATTTTTTGTGAATCATTTTTGGTAAGTCACTTTTTGAGTGTGAGACCAATGAGGAATGCTCAGTTCAGTACCTTTCAGTACCTTAAGTAACACTTGTTTTTTTAAGATAGGGCGATTGTAAGGCCAGGTGTTAAAGCGTTCCCGTTTATGTCCTAACCATTATTTTTGGGCATTTTGGGCTCAAGGTGGTTATTTCAATTGAAAACTGTATGAAATTATAACTTTTTGATGATTTTTGAAGATCAAGGCCAAAAAAGGATAACTTTATGCATTCTTTCGGTTCACATTTTGTCTTAAAATTATCTTAAAATTATCTTTTTTAGATTTTACACTCTTATATAATTATTCTCCGCATGACAATTGAATTTTTCAAAAACAAAACTTATGGAACCACCAGATTAGATTCTTTTGATTTTAATTGACCTAAACTTAATTTAGTTTTTCATCTAACAAGCAGAATTCACCGCAACACAAATTGCCAAAAAAAAGTCTGATTGTCGCAATCGGAACATTTCTAAATCGATTTGGAATTGCGTAAGCTCACGTAATTAATCCGGGATTTGGTGCCAAGTGCTTTTGAGATAATCTTTAAGTATCCTATTTGCCAGTTTGTCGCTTAATTTTTCCATAATTTACTAGTAAGAGCTGTTGTATCCCACACGATCGCATTAAAGGATGCCAAATTATTTGTCAATGTTTTTTTAGCAATGTACAGTAATTGGTATAATTTTCATGAAAATTAGGTAGAAGGGTAAAATAAACTAATACTAGTACAGTATGAATTATAATCGTAACGTCTTCTGTATTTAAAAAGTCTCCTGTATAAGTCTTTTTAAAATTCGCAAAAAATCATTGAATCATAGCTTTCGTTTTCTTCTTATATTCGTAACGTGTTCTGATTTGGCTTATGTCACATGTTCCCGTATAAACTAGTCACGAGACATTTTTTTTTGATAATGAACGGCCCAGTCTGATTTGGTGAAATTCATAAGCTTAATGTTGCAATATTTTTCACTAAAAAATCTTCCTCTGAACCTCACTTTTTCCGCAAAGTAACAAAAATATTTCTATCGTTTACGTTTTCTCAATTTTTTTTTGTCAATTATAGGGTAGAAGGATTAGATGTAGTTACCGTTGATATATATTCTATTGGGTCAGCAGTATGACAATTATATGCTACATCGGTGTTCGTCACGTCATCCTGTAATGCCCTAGTCATATTTAATAAAGATCAATGAGGCAAAGATGCAGAAAAGTTAATTTCGAATTGCCACAAAAGAACGGAAAATATGCTTTGTTATGCAAAACTGGTTGATGATTACCTTTCCGCAAAATATGGGCCAATTAGAACATTCAACCTTCATGATACAGTAAACGCAAGAAGAAAGATTAACTTCAGCTTGCACCAAACAACGCCCAATGTTGCTGCGCCATGATTAGCCCAAATTTCTTCTCTAAAAGACGTTTTGTGTGTTTGTATTTCCGTTCCTGTCAAAAGAGGCGGAGTTAATGCAAAAAAAAAATAATTTCAATTAACTCACCATAAATTAATAATAAAATGTCAAAACGATGCCAGCACGGTGCTAGTTACATACAATAGAGGGCCAGCCCATGCTAAAGCTGTAAAGTGGCATTTAATTGACGGTGGCATATATATGACGGTTATTCTGAAAAACGTTTTAGTACTTTTATAAAAGTATATACACCTAAACAGTACCACCTAAACAGTAATATTAACTGCGAAAAAACTGCTCAAAAGTGTTAGAAAATTGATTTTTAGAGATAATAGGCTATGGCCCATACCGTATGGCGTGTGGTACCATAAATGAAATGGCGATACGCTTCGTTGCAAAAAAATTTTAAAATTAGCCAATTTTTTGAGTTATTTTATAATAAAACTTTTTATTTATTTACATTTGGTAAATAAATATTTATAGCGGAGAACCGTTTCACCCTAAGTTAAAGACACGTTATAAACTAATGAATTATACAGGAGGCAAGCCAATCAAAAATAAGGAAATAACTGCGTAGGTGCTTTGTAGGGTAACAACGGCGTCACTTGGCCGAGTTTATTTTTAGATTATTCTTTGATTCCAATATTCTACTTTAATACCTACAAACTTTCTATGTTTTGAACTATTGTTTGGGAAAAAGGGGATTTTTTTATCAAAAATTAAGAGGTAGAAAATGTCCCATTCAGTTAATAATAGTATTTTATAGGGAGCCTCCCAATTTCACTCGCACTCGATCTCAAATGCTTGCGCAGCAGCGGGCGACGCAAAACTGAAAAACGATTTTTAATGCAATTCTGAGCGGACTGGATATAGTGAGTGTGTCCCAACTATAATGGTTAACCCGTAAATTTTTATACTTCAGCGATGAAATATATGTGCGAATTGTATCCTGTACACCACCTGCGCAGTTATCTTTCCGGCAGTTATCTTTCCGCTCAGCCCCGTCGGTGCAGTTATCTTTCCGCTTTTTCGAGAAAAATATTCCAGTTTATCCGCCTACACACTGCGCAGTTATCTTTCCGTCCGAACTATTTTTCGGGTAAATTACCAAAAAAAAGTGAATGTTGAAGGAAAATTGTAAGATATCGGCGCAGTGCGCATGCGATTTGATCGCCATAATTTTTTTTAATTGTAAGATCGCGAACTGTTCGGGAAAATTNTTAGTACTTTTGTAAAACCAGTAATACCAGTAATACCGCCTAACCAGTAATATTAACTTCGAGAAAACTGCTGAAAAGTGTTAGATAATTGATTTTTAAAGATAATTCGGTATGAGCCGTACCGTATGGTACCATAAATCAAATAGCGATACGCTTGGTGCAAAAAGTTTTAAAATTAGCCAATTTTATAGCGGAGAACCGTTTCACTCTAAGTTAAAGACACGTTATAAACTAATGAATACAGGAGGCAAGCCAATCAAAAATAAGGAAATAACTGCGTAGGTCCATTGTAGGGTAACAACGGCGTCACTTGACCGAGTTTATTTTTAGATTATTCTTTGATTCCAATATTCTACTTTAATACCTACGCACTTTCTATGTTTTGAATTATTGTTTGGGAAAAAGGGGATTTTTTTATCAAAAATTAATAGGTGTATATAGAAAATGTCCCATTCAATTAATAATAGTATTTTATAGGGAGCCTCCCAATTTCACTCGCACTCGATCTCAAATGCTTGCGCAGCAGAGGGCGACGCAAAAATGAAAAACGTTTTTTAATGCAATTCTGAGCGGACTGGATATAGTGAGCGTGTCCCAACTATAATGGTTAAGCCGTAAATTTTTATACTTCAGCGATGAAATATTTGTGCGAATTTATCCTGTATATGATAAAAGCAAAACTGTATCGTATTAGGGCAAATACAAAGCAATACAAGTAAATGAATTTGCATACAACCACAAATTCGTCGGGTAGTCGTGGTGAAACAATTTGATAACACTCAATTATCTCGTTTTGATAAGCAGTTGAGATGGGAGTTCATTAATAATTGTGATGTTACCCATTCCTTATAAATACCCAACTGATACTTTAAGATTACGCCCACGCCGTATTTAAAATTTGAATTACAGTACTGTATCTGCTAAGTTTGCTTTGAAGCAGTTAAGTTTGATCATGTTCATCAAAAATTATGATCTTTTTTGTGTTAGCAACAAAAAAGGTCCCTTGAAAATTATATAAAGAATGAATATACTCAATTTATGTAGTTTAATCAAATTAGATAACACACTTTTTAAACCCCCAAAAACAATTTTCACAAATTTTGAAGCAACATTTTCGAGCTTGAAATATTTACAATAAATACATGTGTTTTATTCATATTCTGGCGTTCTCAGGCATGTTTTGGTTATGACACGTCAAATTGTAAAATTGCTGTACCGGTATAATCAACTGATATCATAATGTCTATGCAATTGAATGTCCCGTCGAGAAGACACGTCGCGAATCGACACAACAAGAACAGAAATGAGATTTTAACAAAAATATATATAACCCTTGTGTCCAAACTACAAAAAACATATCATAATTAAGGTATGCTTCGCTTATCATTGCAGATGTTCTAAGTAACGTACCTCTAGTAGTATACACGCTTATGTTATAAAATTACACAATCGCGAGAACCTCTTACTCACTGTCAATTTTTGTTGGGCTTTTTCGAAAAGTAGATACTTACGTAGAGCGTAGGCTATCATACTTAATAGTACATTACTGATTATACGTCGCGACGCCCTCATGTTAATCGATTTATAGGATTATTCTCATAGAACCTAAAATCTGTCAAGATAAGACATTTTTGTCAAGATAAGACGTTTTAAAATAACTCTTAAAGCATTGTAATACGTGAACAACATTTATTATCACATAGTACGTTCTAAATGCGACACTGTTAATAAAATCAACTGAAAACGGCATTTTTTTCCTAGGAGCGGATGTTACTTAACTCACAGGTGGAAGTGCGTGTAAATAGACACGCAACTGGTTTTTTCGTCGATTTAAGGCATATGGAGGCCCCGTAGGGCAAAACGGGTATTGGTGACCCCCTCAACTTTTCGAGAAAATTCGATTGACGGTGTTTTTTGCGTAGGTTGGAGATTTCAAACAGCTCTCTAGGGGGCCCTGGTGGCCCAAATCAATTTCTGAATAATCAAATCGACGTAGTTTGACGAGCTCTACAACTTGGCTTTACCAGTTTTTTGAATTATTGCGAATTATGGTGATTTTTTCAAGTGCGTGTTTATTTACACGCATTTCCCCCTAGGGGTTCCCAAAAACTCCTTTCCCTGAGAGTTAAGTTATCAATAAAAAAACGCTGATTATTACGTCGGGCAATAATCCAACTGGTTCGGCGTAGACACATGTTTGTATCGTTCAAAGATCAGTCAAGTGGATTTGTGATGCATTTTTACCTGGCATTTTAAAGTGAATTTTTAAAGTACAACTATTATCATAATTTAATCGAACGAGACAGTGATACAACGGTCTCTACGGCCAGGATCAATAAGGACATTGGCCCTTTTCTCAAATCGTCCGATAAAAGTAAGTACCGCACGACACCGCCTTAATCAATTATTAGAAATTGATTTAGCACGATAAAAAGTTTACTTTCAATTGAAGTTCAATTTCTACGGGGTGCGAATTGAATTGAGTTAGGAGTTAATCTTGCCAACGACATCAGATAGACGCAGCTCGTGAAAATTATCCACATTATTCATCAGATACAAAAAACCGATATACCAAAGTAACACCTGGATTTTTACAAACGTCCAAACATTTAGATTCTCATCGTTTCGATTGGCCAAAGTACAAAATAATTAAGGCCTAATAGGAATAAAATATAATTTTAAGAAACGGTCGAACCAAATATGTTTGATTATAATGATGAGGTTTTACTTTATGTTATTAATAGGGTATCGCCGGTATCATATCGGTCTCATAAAACGTACCGTTGTATAAAAATTAAAACCGCTCATAGGGAGCACGGAAATCGTAAAACTTTTCGTGTGCCAAATGTGCGCAAATTCAAATAATCATATCAGTATTGGTTATAAAAACAGGTAATTGTGCACAGAAATGTAAATTATATAAGTTTGGATGGGTTAGGAAAATCTATTAACTCTTGGGCCTCACCTTGTAACGATCGTCACACAACGGCCTATTTGCCCTCATATGTCATCAGAACGCCCTCAAATAAAAAATTGCTGATAGACAGGTCAAATCAAATTTCATGGAGAAAATTTCGGCACAAAAATCGGAGATGATCTGGATGGATTCTGCTCGAGTACCCCGAAAAACAATCTTTGCAAAATATTTATGCTTTAAAAAGGGCCATAACGTACTTGTGTGATGATCATCACACAGTGTCCCATACGGATATTACGAACACTAGTAACCTCCTGGAGTTAATGTCTAAAATGTAATCGGAACAGTAATCCAAATTAATTTTCAGAAACTTTGACCGGTTTTTAGTTTACTTTCGGCCATTCGTATTCTCATCTCATGAGGTATTTATCTTTTCTAGTAACTCAACATGAGTATGATATGTATGGTTATCATGGGACACATGCTAACTACCACTTTTATAGCGGAATGCTTACCCAGTCAATGAATTATACCACTCAAAGCCTTCTATATTTCAAAAAAAAATGATTTTAATATTTGGTTTATACTATCGGCTAGGTAGTATAAATATGTTATTATAACGCTATACAGGGAAAGTATTTTCTTTAACCAGTGGAGGCCACTAAGCCGAAAAGACCCGGTGTATTTTTAATTCAAATCATAGATCCCCAAAATAATGTTTGTTATAACTTATACTTATAACTTATAAGTAGGATAGATAATACATAGTTAAAAGCTTATTTTTACGCAATAATGTAAAATATACGGTGTATTATACCGTATGGGGACGCTCTGACTCAGAGGGTGACGTCATAACAGCGTTACAAATCATAGGAAAATTGCTCGAAGCCTCAGAGCCGGAGAGTCCCCATACGGTATACCATTGGTATATTACATTATTACATTATTGAATATATTTTCTTTGTCGGATAGTATAACGTTGTTATTATTACATTGTAATTTGCGGTGGGAGTTAAGTTAAAGATAAACCAAAACTAAAAATGTAAAATACATTTTAAACTTGTTTAACTTCCTTAGTGGAAAACGGAAAATAACTAAGAATAACTGTCTTTTTAGAAAATTTGACTCAAGCCACTTCGAACTATTTCATGGTAGTGTGAGAGTTCCCATCCTTAGGAGGGAATTTTAACGTAACACTTTTTCAGCAAGCATGTCACATGTTGCGGAGTATTTCAACGAAACGAAAAAATGTTTGGAATGTGACAGAGGTCAATAAACGTCGCCATTAATGAAACTTCTAAATAAGTTCTGGAAGATACAGAAATGTCCAAAATTCGAACCATATATATTCGCTGTATTATTTCGAATTTTGTGTAATATTTTGTCTGTACCACGTTTACCAATTTAACCCTAGACCGTCGCGCAGGGACCGTTCTGGGGACCGTCGCTCGATTGCCAAATGACAATCACACATTCAAACGCTCGCCATTTCTATATTACTAGTATTAAACCAAACTAGATGGTTTTTGTTTTAAAATATTGCCTTGTGTCTTCATCAAACGACTAATTAGTTTGTGTTTAGTTAATGTTTAAAAATATGTTTGATTTTGACGTAAAAGCGTAGTTTGTTTAGTTTATTTTAGTTGTTTTTCTTTTCATCGTCTTCCGAGCTAACCGATTATTTTTCTTTAATGATATTTAATCTAAAATCAAGAACACACTTTGTTCTTGGTTTGAGATGAACTAACATCATTTTTAAAGGCACAGCAGGTAACAAGCAGGCGCACATGTCTACACCAATTAAATTTTTTGGCTCGATTTTTTGAAGTGAGCATAATTGAGACATGTATTTTATAGAAATAGCCACAGAATGTGTTTTATTACACCACAATTATAATTGATATGTTACTTGTGTNGTGCACCGCACATACTTTTCTCATCAATTTTATGCACGACAGTAAAAAAATAAATAATGTTGAAAAAAACTAGAAAGAAAAATAATTAACCATTCGTATTTTATAGCCAATAATGTGTCCTTGATTGCCATTTGGCAATCCAAAAACGGTCTCGGGTTAAAGTAACAGACGGAATAAATACACTTATCATTAATGTACTAATTATTAGTATGGAACAAAAATTGCTACGATCAATGCCTTAAACCTGCTGGGTTTTCGAAGCTTTTTAAATAAATATTTTAGAAATTCTGACTGAAACTATAAGGCTCGTTTAAAAACATTTTTTTAACAAATATATTTATAGATGAAACCAGGGATGGAGAAGCGTGTGATTTTGGGAAAAATCCAATCAGGCTCACAAAATTACAGAATTCACAAAATCAATAACGCTTCAATAACAATCACGCCAAAATCACCATGTGACTGACAGAAACCGACTAAAATCACAAAAATGTAATTTCGGTGTCATTTGGGAATTTTCAATCACAATCACGAAAAATCCCGCGAAAAAACACAAAAATCACAAAGAAAATCACGAAAGAAAATTTCTAAAAAAAATTCGCCAAAATCAACCGTAAAATGATTAAAAAAAAGTCATTTTGTAATAAATTTGTGGTTTATTAAATTTTCTCAATATTTAAGTCAGCATAAACTCGCTCGAAAATTACATTTTGACCATTTTTCATTTTAGCCGATGGTTTTCTTTTATTAGTAACTTCTTAAATTTATCATCTGATCTACTCGGTAGGCAACGTAAATGAAATTATATATTCAAACAGGATAAGTTTGTTTTTCGGTGCTTTTTTGTGATATTTTATCTCATATCATGAATTTTGCCGAGAAATGGTCATGGCGGTTAAATTTGGAACGTTCGATAAAATGTAGTAGATATTCTTAAAATATAACCGATCGGTATTACTGAACTGTCATTATATTTATTATACGATTATCTAGTGAGAAATGGTAGCCCAAACCGCCGTTGCTACACAAAATGTGTTTCTCCGGCGAATTAACACTAGCATGTCTCGGCGCATCGGTGTTAAGTTATTTTTGAAGGGCCGTTTATTCACTTCATTTGTTAATGGGAGCCTGTTAGCTTTGTCACATACCCTATGTGACATACTGTATTCGCTTTTCTCGATAAGAGCAGTTTGATGATTTACTCGAATATGTAAAATTTGCCCTTAGATTTACTTGGTATGCATACATAATTAATTTCATAATTTTCAAATACGTCACAGGCCGTTACTCACGATACACCACTCAATTGGACAAAGTTGAGAGCGTCATTGAATATTTCGGGAAAAATAAAATTCCTGTATTTGCGGCTTTGAACGTGATCTAACTGTTTTCACTCTTTGCTTAAGTTTTTCGTGCATTTTTTTGCTACCAATTAAACAAAAACAACTGAACTATGCTGTATTTTTTTGAAACCACAAATATATCTGCATCAATCATTTGCGTGAAATGTGCGGCAAGTTTAGCACTTTTTTTAGTTTAGTTTTTGGATATGTGAAAAAGTCATTGATCGAAGACGTTGTCAACAAAAAAGTTACATAGGTATGACATACCTATCCATATACCTATCATTTGTAAATCGGCGAAAGCTTTGTGCAATGTGTATCAGTAGAATATGCATGAATTGAGTAAGAACTTTTTGCAGACGTATTGCCGAGGCTCAGATTCCTTTCGTCATAACCCCTGGTGAAGTGTCATATGATATCACTGATTATCAGTGACTGATACCCTTTATAAGGTACAGGGAGGCCCCACATTGTGGGGCCCACAACGAGAAAAGGCGTCCCAGACCCCTCAATTAAAAAAAATATTAACTAACTATTAGTGAAACCGGAATGTTGTATAAAAAACGTTATACATATACGTATAGTTGTTAATAAATCTTTTTCAGTAACATATTGCGTTTATGTATGGTTTATTTTGGTTATTAATCAAAAGGAAGCATCCAAAAAATAACATATCATGTGTCTGTATAGATTTTTAATTTAAGTTTTAATTTAAGTTTTTTAATTAAAGTTTGAAGATTTGATACAAATAATTTTCAACGTTATTTGCTTAACTCAAATTGAGTAGAGAATGTCATATCCAATGCAATCCGGTTCCTACGGCGCACAGTTCGGGTGGTAGAAATATATTATTAGACTTTTATCCACTGATTCGTTTTCTTTCACAAGTAAAGTAAAAAAATGAAATGTTCCGGAAAGTTGAAAAATAACGCCGCAATACGTAGTCAATTTGAGCTAAAGTACTTGAAATTCAAGTCTTGAACATACGGGGATTTGAGGTGTTCCGTACGTTTTCGAGAATCTTTCAAAAAGTTTTGGAAATGTTTTATATATTTTGTGGAAATTTGAATTTTTTTGAACATCAAGAAATTTGCGGGAATTTTTCAAGGAAATGTCGGTTTATTTATATTACTTACAAGGACACATTGACAATTCCATTATGAAAATCGGTAAAAATATCATCTAAAAATTAGCCGACCTTTTCACGGACACAGAATAATTTGGGTTATACAAACCCAATTGAACAAACTCAAGGATCCAACGTAAATGGTGCGTTTAACTCACAAATTAACGAATGGAACCAATGGGGCCGACGAAACTCGCATATTATTATCTTTATCATTGTAGCAGCCGTACTTCTAGCAAATATTCCAAATTTTATAAGGATACATAATTATATCCACGATGATAACCAAGATACAAAAGGTGGAAAAATTTTTTAATTTATCAATTTTTTATCATTTAATTTATCATTTTTTAATTTAACAAACCTAGGGAAAACAGTAGGAATACGCGAGTTTATAGTGTTGTAACGTTATTATATTTCATTTTATCATTTTAAAGTTTAAACTTGATCGTCATTCAAAAATCAGAAAATTTTCTAGATTTTTGTTTTAAAATCGATTTGTTTGTTTATTTATGATATACAAAAAACGGCCCGTTTTCACGTCAAAAACGGTGTAGCTTAAATTTAAACTAAACAACGTACAAACAAAATATTATCTAAGATGAATTCTTTGAACTTTTTTACTCCGATGACTAGCCTTTGAGTTAAACTGAACGACTAGTGTGGATGTAAACGTTTTAAAGACAAAATGGTTGAGCGCATGCAGTATTGACGTATATTATTTTAAATAAAATTTGACGTGAAAATGAAACAAGGGCCAAAAAGTTCGTTTAGACGATTATTTTAGATAATGGTTTAATTTTTTTATTATTTTTTTCCTCCAAATTCGGATAAATCATGGAACGACACATCTGGCGACGAGTTCTCGGACTCTTGGTTTCGAGACGGAAACGAATCAGAAACCACAACTGGTTTGGAATAGAGCGGTGGACTCCGTGGCTTGTAAAATTGTACTTTATGAATAAAATATTTGACTAGTACTCTTGTTATTTTTTGCTAGACAAAATAGGCTCCTACAGAACTAATGTTATTTTAAGTATGATATGATTATCACCGCAAAAATCTCACTGGGGTTGTTCAATAATCTACGTACCATTAGAAAGTTATGTATTATAAAAAATGTAAGATTACGGTGTCATCATACTGACAATGTTATTATCAACAAAACGTACGGTAGTTCAATTTTAAACCCATATTACATATACATTACCTGAGGCATGTTATATTTTGTATGCTACACTTTTTATTAAGGAGGTGCGTGACCATTTGTTTACAAATAATTATTTATCAAACAAGGCGGTGAAAACGTTTGACGCCGATTTTTGATAAATGTTTTTTATCATTATAATTCATGGTCGTGAATCTGGCTCATTTGAGCATTTTTTAGTGTTTTTCGCGATTATTTGTTTTACCAGACATTTATCCAAAAATCGAAGACAACAGTTTTGTGCTCCTTGTTAAAACGAAGCTTTTAAAACAAAAAAGAACTCCATAACATCACTTGTAAAACTAGATCCAATATCCGATTTGATTTTTAGCAAAGTTCATGGCTTTGTGGGCGGCATATGGTGCTAGTTAAGGTTCGGTAAAACAAATTAGCTGATGCGCGGTACTTTCGGGAGTATGTTTCAAAAAAGTTCATTGAAATCCACAGTATACAACATATTTTACGATCACTTTTTTGGCATGTCATATATGTAAACAAAGGGTTACGCACCTCCTTAAGGATTCTGAAGTGTAAAATTTTTGAAAGAGCAACAAAAAATAATAATAAAAACATTTGAACTTATTTTTATATATCTGTTATTTTCTAAGCTGAACACTCAAATCGATTTTTGACGGAGATGAAAAAACGCGTAATAGACCCGAATTTTGAAGACGTACTCCATGGCGGTCCTAAGGTTGACGCGTTTCAGGCAGTTTCAGGGCCTCCACCAGAGTTAGACTTTTGGGAAAATTTTCTTGTCGTACCCGATTCCGTACCCACGGAAATTTTTGAAATGGTTACCCTACCCGATTACAACCCGCGGGTAAAACTCGGGTAACTTTATAACCCAAGTTGCGTTAACCGAGTTTAACCGATCTAAAAAACGTTGACCAAGCCGCGGGTACAAATCGGGTCAGAATCCGAGAGTCCAACTCTGGCCGCCATACGGTAAATTTGAGAGTTCATCTGTGAGAGGAGAATATTATCGATCGAATCTCTTTCATTATCTAGAAAACCCAAAAATTATTACAGCAGTCTGCTGATTGGTTTGCTTCAAATTGTTGTATTTTGGGTGTCATACGGTATTATGGTCCATACCGAATGCTTCACGTTTACCAAAAAGCTGTGTGACTATTTGATAGGTTTATCTAGTGGTGAGTATAAATCCTATACATGGTCATCACTATATACAAAGATAACGCATATCAAGAACGTTTTAAGGCATTCGGCTGATTTCAGAGTTGAGATAAACATTAGCCGTAAATCACGACATTTAGTTAGTCCAACAACATTTTGCGTTCAATTGGCCTCTTTGGCTTCAAATCGCACGTCAACGATTATATAAATATGCATATTATTTTTTAAATGCAAAAAAGCATAGCTAGCAAATATTTTTGCTTAGTTTCATTAATTTACGAGATAGAGAAACAACATTACCGGTAGTTGGTAGGGACCTTGGATTTTTTTTTCAGAACTTTCAAGTCAAGATAATTGTTACAGCAAAAGCTCTGTGACTTAAGGCGACATGGCTGTAAAACGGACTGAACGTGATATTTGGTAGACTTAATGGGGGTATTTACAGCAGTAAA
This sequence comes from Oikopleura albicans, assembly GCA_004367875.1. Taxonomy (NCBI): domain Eukaryota; kingdom Metazoa; phylum Chordata; class Appendicularia; order Copelata; family Oikopleuridae; genus Oikopleura; species Oikopleura albicans. The sequence continues at coordinate 454,129 of SCLG01000024.1, forward strand.
TAATCATTTTAACTGTCAGTATCAACCAAACCTCGGCAATTGGGTTATAACTTATAAGACACGTACTGTAGATGCACGGGAAATTTTGGAAATTCTCTTTGAAATACCCACACTTAAGAACTTAAAAAATGGAATTCTTGTCTCTATACCGCGTAATCGCCACTCTTGATCTGTTTTTCAATATAATATAACTCTTCACAAAAAAAGATAAAAACAATCTTAAGACGTAATAAAACCAATATGAATCATAAAGACACAATTAGAGGCAATGTGAACTATTATGGCCACACTGCGCGGTCAGGGGTTAAAGGAGGTGTCATCCCCATAACATCTGGATAATATCACTCATCGTTCCAGTTTCATAGAGCATTGGATCGCGAACCTGTAAGCGTTCTCAACAAATTAATCTTATTCCTGCAAAGTAGAGCATGCATAAGCCCGAGTGCAACCAAATTCAAGATCATGTTGCTCTCGATTCCATTTCAACATTCTATTTTGGTTAATCCAAGTCATAATAATTTAACTGATTGAATTTCGAATTTTTCATTTGTGAACGTCTTATTCGTTCACGTTGGTCGAATGCTAATATGGGTATCTGACGATCAATATTCAAGATTTAACAAGGAGCGTAGTACCCGCTTGAGATGTTGGTTTATGATAAACATACAAATAGTTTTTCGGAATAATTTTTCCACGCAAAAATGCATACGGACTTCAAACCCTCGAACAGCGATGATACTGTAAATGTTTTATCTTTATTTTGTTGATGCCTTGACTTACATTGTATATCTACATGAAATTGACTCATGTTTTCTATACGAGGCCCAATATTTAACACACATTTCAATTAGGGCTCGACATAATTGAAAATGAACTGGCCTGTACACTGTGTACAGGCCTGTTGAGCCTGATCTTATGTTGATATTATATTTTTTATAAACTTCAATATTCATAACAGATGTTACATAGAGTAGAACACGCCAAGGGTAGGAAACTAAGTAAGTTAAGGCAGGTTCAAACTTCAACACTGTAATTTTCAACAAACGGAATCTACCCTCATTTGGCTCCCGTTGTACTCAGTTTTCACTTAATTCAAAATGTGCCAAAATTTGCAGCTTGTCTCACCAAAGACGTCGGTCTAAGCACAGAGTAGTTCAAACTTATTATCGCCATAATACGTGGATATAGGCTTCGTAGAACAAAATCAGCGACTAAACGCATTATGTATTTTGCGGAATCATATTCGAGTAATGTAATAACTTCCAAATTACCACAATTCTACACACTAGAATCCATATTATTAACCGCGTGTCGCCCGGTTAAAAAGTGCTTTGCATTTGCGGGGTAGTTCAAATGTCAAATTGTCCAAATTCAATTGTCCACGTATTACAAAACAATTCATGTTCAAAAGTCATCATCCCAAACCGGCAGTGAGCACTTCCGACGAGGTAAATGAAAATTGCTAAATTCTTTCGGAAACATAAAACCGTTTTGCTGACTTGCGAGCAAAGGGCCTCCAGATTGTTCCTCTTCGTGTCGCGCGAGCCAGATTATGTTTCTGGTTGAGCCTTCTAATAATTTATCGTCATCGCAATACATTTATATACTATCTAAAATTACCCAAAAAGTGGATTGAACAAAAAATATATTTTAGGATTCAAACGGCACCGTTTGAACTGGTACAAAAGAGAAATAGTGTAACGTGATTAATAAAAGACGCGAGTAAGTTTAACTTTTTGCTCCATTTTTGACCATGTTTACTGATGGTCCATATTTTGAAAAATAAAACAACGGCCTTTCGTAGCTCAAAAACAAATCTTTAAAAATGTCCTTGTACTGAACCGCCGACCTAAATAATTTTTCATAACAATCATTGGAAAGGGGAACTCCGATTATATAACCTATTGATTATAGCCTATAATTTATAGGGTTTATTGGGCCCTTTTTTCAAAATTAAAATGAAACTTAAGAATTTGTTTCACCTGGAAACTTCCAATTCGCCGACTTATTAACCTGCCACACCGGGTGTGGTATGAAAACACGTGCATATAATGTAGAGAAGCTGAGCGTTTTTTTCAGATTTCAAAATCTTTATAGTTTTTATGCACATTTCAGGTCACGCCAACCAGAAAAACAAAATAAAGATTATGATTTTGATAGTACATGTAAATTTGGGCACCGACTGAATCGGAAAATTTTCTTAAATGTCGAAAGGGTAAAATGTCTAAAGCGGAATATGTCTACAAAAAAGGTGTAAAGGTGATAAAGTGTAAAGTGGATAAAAGGTAAAATGTCTAAAAATTTTGGAAAAAATCATGTAAAGGTATGTGTCAATTTTAGCTATTTTTCTTCGTCGAATTTTTTATGGTGGATAACGTGTAAAGGTAATAAAGTGCAAAGGTGATAAAGTGTAAAGGTGATAAAGGGTAAAGTGGATAAAGGGTAAAATGTCTGAAAATTTTAGACAGATTCCGCTTTAGACTTTTTAGAAGTTATTCCCATTCAGTCGGTGCCGTAAATTAGTTAGTTACATGTATATTTCCCACTCTTAAAATTTAATCTGATTTATAAAACCATATCCAAAAAAAAATTATATGTTGGTGCAAAAAATGTTATCTATCTCTGTACTGAATCATTGACCAACCCTCGAATTGCGGTCTAATTTTGCGGCCAATTCATTGTCCCTAATAGTGCAACAATGAAATTTTGTTGGTCACGAATTATTATTAAAACGCCATTTCGTTTTTGTGCATCACTAAACGCCCAGATTTCTGCATTGTTTTAGCCACCGCAAAGAGTTCGTCACACCAGGAACTGCAAAAAATGTGACCAGGCAAAAAAATGTTGTTGTGTTTTCATATTGGTTTAAAACATTAAATAGTCATTCTAATNGTTTTATTCAAAACCAATTAGAGCACTAAAGTATCTTTATAAAGGTATGTTTTAGTCCAGGTTTTATTTGTCAATATGGCATCAGTTCTTTATTCGATTTTGAAGGCATATTTTAATTTATACTATTTTAATATATAGCAGAATTTTGGTTGTTTCTTTGACACTATTTACTTTTTCAAGATTCTTCAAAAACCGTTTTATCCATATTGTTCAAAGGTACATGCCCGATAAGTTATCGGCGATAATTATGCCCGTAGGATAGGATGAGGAGGCATTCGAAAACTTAATCTAGGTTACAGCTTCCTTTGGGAGCTTCTGACTCTAAGTTTGATTTTTGAATACATCGAAGTCTCCCAATACTTTAAGTGTTAAGTAGGCTTGACAATTTTCCACCCGAAACTGTTACTTTTCCCGTCAAAATTTGCCCGAATTACTACCGGTATAAATTACAGTTTATAATAAAATAAAATTTCTAAACAACTTGTTATGGTATATTTTCTTAGATGATTTTTTTTTCAATTTGTGGGATGTTAACCTTAACCATCACAAAACAAGCAATATCATGTTTTCCAACTAAGCAAACTGACGTTCTAAAAAGATCAATGTCACTGAATAAAGGATAAAATAAAGAAACTATTTGAAGGCTAACACGAGTGCCATGTTCAAATCATAGTCTTTTTGGAAAATAAAAATGCCGTGTCACAGTTTGTAAATGTTCGCAAATACTTGCTGCACAATAATCTGTAATGTTTGTCACGCCCATCTTCTAAATCAATGCGGTCAATAAAAGGCTTGGGATGAATCTTAGACATGGTTTGATGGTCAAGGTTACGTGTTGACAGAAGCTGACAATTTCCCAAAAAAATTATTTGAAAACAAATCGATTAGAAGCTAGTATTTTTATTACTGGTAGAAGATATTATTTTTAAGTAATTTGCAATAAACAAGTTTGACACCAATGTCAGCTGCAGCGTACGGAATTTGTAGAACATTTGCTGACAATACAGTTGTTCGAATATCTTGAAATAACCCGTTACATAACAATTTTTATATCGCAGGGTTTATACAGTAGAATATACAGTATATTACCGGTATATACTTAATCACACCAGTGACGAATGAAATTGAACATAAACTAAAAATCGAGGTTTTTATCTCCTGTTCCAATAGCCCTTAGACTAAAAAACAATTGAGTTCTTCGTTATTATTTGCTCACGAACCTAATTTTTATTTATATCATATAAAAATTGGATCCGAGATATATCGGAAACCGCGTGCTGTATTGTGGAGAATAAAGTCAAAATAATATAAATTTTCTTCTCAGAGAAGCAGTAATTATCGGTGTTGCTAAATCGTATCTATTATGGTGGCCGTAGCGGTAATGAACGGATATGTCAAGTTTATGATTGGTTACGTTTTGTACACCAGCAACGAATTAATCAACCCTGAAAGCAAATAACATTTGATGTCAGAATCGGCTTTTGGTTTGGCCCAAACACAGTTATTCAAAATTAGGATTAAGACGCCGCAATTACAGTTAACGAGTGAAACACAAATAGTGTTCAATAAATCTCGATGACGTATTTTTACTTTTTTACATAGATGTAGGTGTCCCATAATATGGAACTTGGTGTATATATATTTATATAATACAAATATTTAAATAAATTTAATGTTTAAATAATGTTGTTTTAATCGCTCTTTCAGCTAAATCCATGTGGTGTCCCAAACCAAAAAAAGTATACAACTACCATTGCAAGTCAATGGATAGCGACACCGCGTGGATTGCGCTGGAAAAGAGATAAAATAACAATACCGTGTAGTAATCTTTTCAAATGGCGATTGGTGAATTTGAGAACTCAAGTGCTAACCACGATAGACCTAATTTTCCCCTATAGTATTTGTGGACGGTCCAATTGGACATGCGTAAAATTTGTAAGAACATAAAACGTGGTTACGCATTTATAAAAAGCTGTAACGTGGTTAACCAATCACTTTGTTTTCACCTGTTGTATCTGAAATTGACAGGACATGAAGGGACTTATAAATTTTTGCAAGACATTAAACTGCCAGGCAACGGATAGACTTAAGATATTCGGTGCAGACGTGACGTTAAGCTCTGTCGAAGTCGTGGAAGGATCATAAAATCATTTGAGCATGTATCATCTTAAAGATATTTGTTTCTCGTTTTTTTACCGGAAAGTCTGAAATAGCTCTATTAAAAAGTAAGTAACTAAAGCAGCGTCAAATGTGATCAAGGATCAGAGGTTTATGATTATGTTTTAATTAGATGTGTTCAACTGGTGGTACTGTATCTGCTGAATGCGTTTGTGAATGCGTTTTGTGAAATAGCGTTCTGTTCAGATATATGATGCAGTTTTACTTATAAACCACAAAATTGGTGAATAAAAAGGCGACACATGGTTGCGCTAAAAATAATTTTTACCGTGAAAGACATTTCGGTGTCAAGAAATGCTTTCTAGAAGCTATTATTTGAAATTTAAAATTTGCGAAAAAAAAAGAAACTTCCGTGTTATTAAACCGTGGGGTTATCCCAATACAGTAGTTAAAATTTGTCATATTGGTACGAGCTGTCAACACATGTACACTACAGACTCTGTAGTACAGAGGTATTCCCTCTTACTCCTGTGCGTTTCTATTGTTTGTCAATATTTTTATTATCATAATTTTAACCAAACCCGGTTGTCGTCTATTCGTATACCGACGTTTGGCAACATAGAAGCAGAAAAATGTAGGCAGCAGCTAAGGAGCAGTTGATCCGCAAGATAACCATAGATAGACTGGTATGAACAGTACTTTACAAAAGCCAGTAATTACTAGTAAACTAAATTTACTAGTAAATTTTATGAGTGTTAATTAACCAGTAAATGTCGTAACTGTACTGACAGGCAGAGTAACTGTATCTGCTTTAATTTATACATTATATTTACTGTATTTGCAGAACAAAAATTAGTAAACATTACCTAATTTGTCTTCTCGGGAAAAAAAACATAAATCAAATGAATTCTAACAAATGAATAATCGCTTTGTTATCAAATTCTGAAATAAAAGTCATTTGGTTAACCACTAAGATTAACGCTTTCGGCTGAACACAGTATGCAGAATCGCTTTTAAGAATTATAATGAGACTCTACAAGTTTCACGCTAGGATTCCCATGTCATTTTTTCGATAAAAAACAATGCATGATATCAAGGAAACTAATTGTAATAGAAAAGACTCACTTTTTTCGCCAGAGACCATAGAATGTCGCGAGAATATGGAGTTAACTCCCGGAGAGACCGTTAGAAGAGGAAGTATAGCAGCACGGACGTACATTGAAGAGCAGAGATTACAGAAAGCTATAAGAAGTAAGTAAGGTCCCCTTTGACCCCTTTCGTCGGCACCGGGGTCTTTCGAAGGAAATATTTAAACATGCTTCCAAAAGCCTTTTTCTCAAATTATTTATGGAGGTATTATGCATACTAAATAATCTATAGGTAGTATAATAACTAATCTAATTTAGAGTAGATTCGTTCAAAAACGGAAATTTTGGCGTATCATTTCGCAAATAAAATATAATAAAAGTACTATGT
>SCLG01000024.1:499784-526184 GCA_004367875.1 Oikopleura albicans
AAAAAAATCAACATAAAAAGTCTAACTTTTATAAGAAAAGTGTGTTATGCGTTGTGATTTGTATGGAACTTTGCGACCAAATTGTGTTTAACCATTTCTAGGAACATTATAGACGACCATCATGTAAAAAGTGGACATTCAAAAACACGTAAACAACATTTAATTTTGAAAAATTGTATGACCAATTTTACAAATTCCATTTTTTGGTGAAATTTTGAAAGCTCAATATTTCTAGAATTAGTTTGTCAAATGAACTTGACAATGCTTGATACCAATAACTAACGCCTTAAATAGTAATACAAACATAAAATATGCGGATGAAATGAAGTATATGGATTTTTGAGTTTAGTTTGTACACAACATGACTGACCGGTCCTTAAACATATTTCCATTTTTTGCCATTGCTCCAAACAAAATTTTTAAATAACCGTTCAAATGGTGCTTTAAGAGACAAATAAAATTTTATCAAAAAAGGGGTTCACGGTGAGAGGCTCACCGTGTGCCAAATCGGAGTAGACAATATGTCCAGGCTTTTAAATTATTACCTTTAAGATTATTATTTGGACTCAATTTGACGGGCTCTACAACTTCGCCAGAACAGTTTTTTAATTTTCAATTTGCCCACTTCTACCATATCTATCAGCAGGATGACAGAGCACATTCGATTGTATTTAGTTTTCTCTTGATGCATTATTTTTTAGTAGAAAAGCAATTTTTTTTTGATTAAATTTATGTGGCATTTTATGACAACAATTTGAAGCGAAGCGAGGCTGAAAGCGAGTGTGTAATCAGTCTCATGACAAAAAAGCCCCGCGAATCGGGCTAAAAACGCGTTATAACCAGTCCCGTATAGTTGCGTGCCGTTATGTTTGAAAACCAAATACCAAAAATGAAAGATTAAAGTCCTTTACACTTGCATGTATTTCAGATAAGAAAAGGAAAAATATAAATTAACTTTGATGCACCGGAGCTACAGAAGATATGATCCTCATTAACTACGATGTGCCGATGCTACACAGGATGTGCCGTTGCAAATCTACGTGGCTCTCACGTTTAAACACTTCCTTAAATGGTTGGTTTGGCTTAACCAAATAAATTAGATGGATGTTGATTTTCTCACACGGGAAAAAACATTATTTTGATACACAAGGTTTCTCGAAATCGGCACATTTAAGCAACCCATTTCATGCTGTTTTTCACAAAAAAAAGCCTTTTTTTCAATGAAAATCACGCGTAGCGGACAAAGTGTTCATAATCATCCAAAGATCGATTATTAGAAAAAAAAATGGTACGTTCAAGGGCTCTAATTAAATATAATTATTAAACTTGTCCAATCAAAATTTATGGCTCTAAACGTGTGATTCGCTAAATTTTTACACGTTTTGAGTCATAAAACCCTAAATTTTGCTCGAGCGTATTTGGTTAGTGCATTGAATTAAACCCCTTGAACGTAACATTTTTTCTTATAATAAAGCTTAGTATGATTCCGAATACAGTCCCCACCCCAAATAGGTAACAACATCGTTCTGAAATTTTTGTTACCTATTTGGGTTATTGTTACCTATTTGGGTAATTGGGTTTTCTAAGCCAAAAAATGGCCTTTTTGATCATTTATATACGTAGTAGTAGTTATTAATAATAACTTATTATGTATCGAGAAAGGAAAACCCATTTTAGTTTGAGTCTTGAATAAAAAAATAATTATTGTTTCTCATAACATAATCTTGTTCTACTGTGTATCTGACTGTGTTTTTTTATTTCATTTTTTTTAGAGAGGAAAATTTTCATCAAAATTGGAATTAGTTTATCTTCGATAACGTATACAGAGGGGGTTGGTTATAAGATCAAGGTCTAAAAAACTGAAAATTGTTTCCCACAATAAGACCTTAGTGCTAAGGAAAAGTTCAAAAAGACATAATTTTATAGAAAAAAGTGTAAAAAGACATGATTTCTATAGAAAAAAGTGACTTGACCTTAGTGCAAAAAAGTGACTTGACCTTCTAACGGCATAAATGGGTGACCTTATAACCAACCCCCTCTGTATAATTGTGAAAAAAAAATTGTTACCTATTTGGGTAATTGAAATTTGAAAAAAAAAGTTGTTACCTATTTGGGTAATTACGTCATTTGTTACCTATTTGGGTGTTACCTATTTGGGGTGGGGACTGTATATTGTTCGCTACTGTGTTTAGGGTATTTAAGAAGTCAAGATTTTTCCTTCAAAGCGTTTCCTTATAGGCTTTGCTGACATAAACGACTTGTTTTAGCGCCGGTAGGATCCGTAGCTGTTGTCCACTGTGTCGTAACGCATCTGCAATCACTACGAAAGGAACCTGCTAATTATAGCATAAAATTTAAAAAAATAAAACTTGTAAATTGTATACACAGGATATACCTTTAACCGTCCACTGAATTTTTTTCAGCACTGGACAGTTAACCCGGTTCAAGACGGTTAAGGGCTGGACGGTTAACGGCATATCCTGTATATATATATATATATATGATAGTATACCAAACGCGGAATGCCATTGGAGGGGACAAACTGTACATAATTAGTTAATGTTTTTCAATCTTTAATATAAACGTGGCTCCTAAAAACAAAAAAGGCGTGATTTTATTAGAAACGAAGGACTTGCTGTGAAAAACATTTTTGCGCTGTTTTAAAAGTTAATAACGCGTAGCGGGCACAATATTCGGAATCATCCAGAGATTTATTATAAGAAATAAATGGTACGTTCAAGAGCTCTAATTCAATGCACTAACCAAATACGTCCAAGCAAAACTTAGGGTTTTATGACTCAAAACGTGTGAAAATTTAGCGGATCACACGTTTGGAGCCATAAAACGCTAAATGTTGATTGGACAAGTTTGGTAAGTATATTTAATTAAAGCCCTAGAACGTACTTTTTTTCTAATAATCGATATTTGAATGATTACGAACATTTTGTCCGCTACGCGTGATTTTTTTTTTTTTGTTGAGAAAAAACAGCGCAAAATTGGTCGCGTAGATGTGTCAATTTCGAGAAACCTGCTGTACGAAAATGGTGTTTATTTCCCGTTTCAGAAAGTAAACATTCGGCTAATTTATTTAGTCCAGTCGAATCAACCACGTAAGAAAGTGGTTTAACAGTGAGAGCGACATGTATTTGAAATCGCACACTAATTTCAGCATCGACGCATCGGGGTCAGTGTTGGAAACGTTGGGCGTTGGGATGCGTTGGGCGTTGGGGAAATTTTTCCCTCAACGCGTTGGGAGCGTTGGCCGTTGGGGCAAATTTTGGAGCGTTGGGCATTGGGAAAATTTGACCGTTGGCCAACGCTTGCGTTAGGCGTTGGGAAAAAATCGACCGTTGGCCAACGTTCGCAACACTGATCAGGGTTAAACGAGTTCGAAAAACCTTGATTCAATTTGACCAGGTAAATTAAAAGGCGAATTTTAATTTACAAAACTACCACAATTCTAAATTGAGCTCGCAAGATAAACTATTTCGCCAATTTTTTGAAAAAAAAACGCAAAAAAATTTCAATAAAACGTCTCCTACCGAGGTAGCAAGGCAACATTTCTGCAAACATAGAAGGGACCAAAAATTTGTACGTTCAATACCTTAAACCTTTTCTTTTTTCGTTAAAAATGACGGAGACGTTTCACTGAAATTTTTGGGATTTTTTTTTCCGAAAAAAAGAGTGAAATTCACTTCGAACGATACACCTGTGGTTGTTCATAAATCCTTACACTTCAAAAGCTTGAAATATCCTAAATGTGAAAGGTATTAAACGTAGGAATTTTTGGTCCTACTTATCTTTTCAGAAACTGAGTTTTGCCTTGATGACTCGGTAGAAGACGTTTTATTGAATTTTTTGGGAACTACGATGCTTACTTCTAATACGGACGCTATTTCGGCGAAAAACGGTATCCTATTAAATGGTATTATTATTAATTGGTATCCTATTAAATGGTATTATTATTAATTGGTATTCGTATTATACGAACGCTGCCCCCTTTTTGTGTTTGAACAACCCGGCCGTTAGGCCCACTAAAGACGCCTTTTACACGGTAAATTTTTAGGACAAATTCAAAGTTATTTGATGAATGTCTATTAATACCGATGCGCCGCAACTATGCTAGTGTTATTTTACCGGTAAACACATCCTGTGTAACAACGACGGTCTGGGCTGTCATTTCTGATTAAATACACCAGGTGCGCCGTTATGCTTCAACCCGTTATGTTACAAGTTTTCTCGGTCGTCTTTAGTAAAAAATTTTCTGGCGTTTTTTGCCTACGCACTACGCCGCTATGTTACAATTTTGTTCCAGAGCGTTGCCGAAGAATTCTTCATGTTACAATTTTGTTCTAGAGCGTTGCTGTAGGATCCGTTATGTTACAATTTTTCACTTTTTGTCGATTTCTAGCTAAATCGCCTACGTACTACGCCGTTATGTTACAATTTTCTGTTATGTTACAATTTTCCATTATGTTACATTTTTTAAATTTGGTTTTCTAACATAACGGCGCACCTGGTGTAATCTTAAAATTGTTGGACGGCTAACGGCGGGAGATTTTTGGACGGGAGGGAAGCGTAGGCGTTCAAGGTCACAGGCCATTTTGGAAAAAATATTTTTTTTTTTATATTGTTGGACATTTTTCTACTCAGTACCAGAAATTTATTTTTTTTGAGTTTTGTTTTCCATCGTAATATTTCTATCGTAATATCTTTATATAACTTTGACATAAAAATCAGGTCTGATACGAGTTTTACCCGACCCGGGTTTACCCGGCTTTGACCCGAATTTTATTCTGAAAAAAAACGTAGCCCGTACTCGAGCTGGTCATACCCTAGTAAAACTGCATAATGTATTAGAAAAATACAGCGTGATAAAATCTAAAATCAAATAACAGTTACACCAGATGTACCTTTATCTTGGGAAAGCTTGGGGCTAAATTCAACCAAGATACAGTCCTTACTCCCATTACGGGCGCTCCCATTAGGGCCGCTTTTTCCGTCAAAAAAGTGATTATCCCATTACGGCCGCTTTTTTATACGGCCGTATTTTTGGGGTCAATAATTCTTTAAGGGCCGTTTTTTGGCGTAAATCATTTATTTGTAGACATGTGTTTATTGAAATGGCTTAATCAACAAAACCAACTGAGATAGCTATTTTATCTTAAAGATATTTTCAGAAAAATATTGTCAAAAATAAATTCATAAAAATCATTTTAATAAAATCAAAAATGAACCCTTCTAATGCTAAACTGTCACATATATCATGGAATAAGTCGTAAAATTATCATTAAAAAGTTCTTTAAGCCATTTTGATATCCATTTTTCCCAAATTAACCTTATTAGGGGCTCTACTCTCATTACGGCCGTTTATCCCATAACGGACGGTTTTTTCCAGAGCCAAAAACGGCCGTAATGGGAGTAAGGACTGTAATAGAAAATAGGTCAAATAACCAACATAACGGTACATTGTGTAAGCGTATGATTAACATTGCGTAGGCGACGACAAGATAATGGAAAATAGGGATTACGTAACTCGGAAGTTTTGCGAAATACATGTTTTTAATTGTATAACGCCAAGATAATGAAAAATAGGGATTGTATGTATCTAGAAAGTATCGCGAAATACCTTTTTGTTTGTTAAACGACAAGATAAGATGAAAAATTGGGATTACAGTCCGGCTTTCAAATTGTGCACCCTCAAATTGTGCACGACTGCCAAATTATTGTTTTGTGAGACATTGAAGTTTGTTTGGTAAGATTTTATTCTTTATTCGCCGAATTTTCGCTATTACAGCATTATCAAGGTTTTGAGATACATATCGTAACTAATCAAGAATACAAAAACAATATGAACATTCTACAAACGAATTCTAGAATGTTTAAGAAATACAAAATAACAAAATATATTGTATGGATATAGAAGTAGGCGTCCTATGCTCAAACATAAATACCAAAATTAAGAAACCTAAAAAGTTTTTTGCAATTTTCAAAGATTTTTTGTTAAACATTTTGTTGAAATTTAATTGTTTCGATACAATTGCTGGAACATACAGACAAAAATCCGGAATAAGTATGGGGAGTAAATTGAGCCCATTACTTTCGAATTTATATTGCAATTTAGTGGAACAAAAAATAATAACAAAGCAAATTGAACTTGGAAATATAATATTTTATCGACAATTTGTTGATTATGTTTTTTTAGTTACCAAAAAAGAAATTGAAATTTTAACGCAAATGAATAATTTTGACAAACCTAATTTGAAATTCACACATGAAAAAGTGTCAAAAAATAAATTAATATTTCTAGATACATATACTTTTTGGGATCAAAATCAAAAGCTACAATTACAATTTTACCAAAAACCTAATTCACAAACTAAAATTAATTATAAAGAAGCGGTCATGCCAAAAAGATAAAAAATATCATGTTTAGTTGAGGATTTGTATAGAACGCACCATGCTACAACAACTATTAAAGGTCTTGATAGTGCTTTACTTGATCTACACGAACTATATATAAAAAATAATTATCCAATAAACCTTATTGACGCAAAAATTAAAGAAGTAAAATTACGAAAGTTTATGCCATCAGATTAAAAACAAGAAAGGCTTAAAAATATCCAGGAAAACCCAAAAAACATTTTAATTTGTGTTTAAATTACACATCCCATAGATGCGAACACATTGGCACAAAAATTCGTAAAATTTTGAAAAAAATTAACACCTGAGTATAAGCCAAATGTATGTTGGCCCAATGAAAAATTAAGTAAATTTATAACTCCTTTTACTCCTACAAATTCCAGTGCAAGAGAAACCGGGAACAGTATATGAGTTCACTTGTAAATGTGAAAAAAATAGTTATATTGGAGAAACCGGGCGGCCCTTAAAGGCGCGTATTGCAGAACATAATAGGCGGTCTAATAACAGCGCAGTAAGCGAACATATATTTGAATGTGAAAACTTTTTAACTAAAAGAAAAGAAAAAATCGGAGAATTTCCTACTCCTTCGGAAAAATTTAATTTTATATCAGATTGCTTTAATATAATCGAACCTAATTGTTTGGATTACAATTATCGACAAAACTTTGAGGCCATTGCGATTACAGTTTTTAAACCGAAATTAAATGCCCAAGTAGCCCACAGAAAAGTTACGATTATATAGCATAATGGAAGTAGGCTCTTATGTTTGAGCATAGGACGCCTACTTCCATATCCATACAATATATTTTGTTATTTTGTATTTCNTACATTATGTTAACAAAAAGCCCCTATATTACATTATGTTACCAGAAAAAAAAAATTCCCCAACTTTTCCGCCTACGCCCTGCCACATTATGTTAACAAAGTTACATTATGTTAACAGTTTTGGACGTTTAATGGTGTTAACATAACGTGTTAGGTGGTGTAACTTTGATGCACCGGAGCTACACAAGATATGATCCTCATTAACTACGATGCACCGATGCTACACAGGATGTGCCGTTGCAAATCTACGTAGCTCTCACCTTTAAACACTTCCTTAAATGGTTGGTTTGGCTTAACCAAATAAATTATTTCCCGTTTCAGAAAGTAAACATTCGTGTAATTTATTTAGTCCAGTCAAATCAACCACGTAAGAAAGTGGTTTAACAGTGAGAGCGACATGTATTTGAAATCGCACACCAATTTCAGCATCGACGCATCGGGGTCAGTGTTGGAAACGTTGGGCGTTGGGGAAATTTTTCCCCCAACGCGTTGGGAGCGTTGGCCGTTGGATTTGAGCGTTGACCTACCCTTTGCGTTGGGCGTTGGGAAAATTTGAGCGTTGGCCAACGCTTGCGTTAGGCGTTGGGAAAAAATCGACCGTTGGCCAACTTTCGCAACACTGATCGGGGTTAAACGAGTTCGAAAAACCTTGATTCAATTTGACCTGGTAAATTAAAAGGCGAATTTTAATTTACAAAACTACCACATTTCTAAATTGAGCTCGCAAGATAACCTATTTCACCACTTTTTTTGAAAAAAAAAAACGCAAAAAATTTCTATAAAACGTCTCCTACCGAGGTAGCAAGGCAACATTTCTGCAAACATAGAAGGGACCAAAAATTTATACGTTCAATACCGTTAAACCTTTTCTTTTTTCGTTAAAAATGACGGAGACGTTTCACTAAATTTTTGGGATTTTTTTTCCGAAAAAATAGTGAAATTCACTTCGAACGAGACACCTGTTGTTGTTCATAAATCCTTACACTTCAAAAGCTTGATATATTCAAAAGGTGAAAGGTATTAAACGTAGCAATTTTTGGTCATACTTATCTTTTCAGAAACTGAGTTTTGTCTTGCTGACTCGGTAGAAGACGTATTATTGAATTTTTGGAAACTACGATCCTTACTTCCAATACGGACGCTAGTTCGGCGAAAAACGGTATCCTATTAAATGGTATTATTATTAATTGGTATTCGTATTATACGAACACTGCCCCCTTTTTGTGTTTGAACAGCCCGGCCGATAGGCCCAATAAAGACGCCTTTTACACGGTAAATGTTTAGGACAAATTCAAAGTTATTTGATGAATGTCTATTACAGTCCTCGTACCCGAAACGTCGCAAAATGTTTTCAAAAAAAGTGGGACGTTTCGGGACGAATGGGACGTTTCGGGACGATCAGGCCTTTTTAACGTTAAAAACCTTCATTATTACAATTTTTTGCTATTTAGGTGTTTAAAATGGCTTTTTTGTATGGGCCTTCTTTCGTTAGGAGGTTTCGCATTTTTGGTTATTTAGTAAACTGTTTTTGAAAATTTAAAGCGTCTAATTCTCGAATTATGTTAAGATTTGTCAACAAAACTTCGAAATAAATTCTCGAAAACAGTAAATTTTGTTTGAATGCTAAAAAACAGTGTTGAGATTATTACGATTTAGTCGTTTATGGAAACAAATGTCAATATTTTTGAAAAAAAAATAATAGGACGTTTCGGGTACATTGGAAAAATAAAAAAAAATTGGGACGTTTCGGGACGAATGGGACGTTTCGGGTACGGACGTTTCGGGTACGAGGACTGTAATACCGATGCGCCGCAATTATGCTAGTGTTATTTTGCCGGTAAACACATCCTGTGTAACAACGACGGTCTGGGCTGTCATTTCTGATTAAATACACCAGGTGCGTTTCAACCCGTTATGTTACAAGTTTTCCCGTTCGTCCCGTTATGTTATAATTTTTTAGTAAAAAATTTTCTGGCGTTTTTGCCTACGCACTACGCCGTTATGTTACAATTTTGTTCTAGAGCGTTGCCGAAGGATTCTTCATGTTACAATTTTCTTCTAGAGCGTTGCCGTAGGATCCGTTATGTTTAATACAATATTCTTGCGTTTTTGCCTACGCACTACGCCGTTATGTTATAATTTTGTTCTAGAGCGTTGCCGTAAGATCCGTTATGTTACAATTTTTCACTTTTTGTCGTTTTCCAGCTAAATCGCCTACGCACTACGCCGTTATGTTACAATTTTCCGTTATGTTACATTTTTTTAGATTTGGTTTTCTGACATAACGGCGCACCTGGTGTAATCTTAAAATTGTTGGACGGCTAACGGCGGAATATTTTTGGACGGGAGGGAAGCGTAGGCGTTCAAGGTCACAGGCCATTGTGGAAAAAATATGTTTTTTTTTATATTGTTGGACATTTTCCTACGCAGTACTAAAAATTTAATTTTTTTGAGTTTTGTTTTCCATCGTAATATTTCTATTGTAATATCTTTATATAACGTTGACACAAAACTCAGGTCAGATCCGAGTTTTACCCGACCCGAGTTTACCCAGTTTTGACCCGAATTTTCATACCCTAGTAAAACTGCATAATGTATTAGAAAAATACAGCGTGATAAAATCTAAAATCAAATAACAGTTACACCTGATGTACCTTTATCTTGGGAAAGCTTTGGGCTAAATTGAACCAAGATAATAGAAAATAGGTCATATAACCAACATAACGGTACATTGTGTTAGCGTATGATTGACATTGCGTAGGCGACGACAAGATAATGTAAAATAGGGATTACGTAACTCGAAAGTTTTGCGAAATACATGTTTTTAATTGTATAACGCCAAGAAAATGAAAAAAAGGGATTAGGTATCTAGAAATTATCGCGAAATACCTTTTTTTTTGTTAAACGACAAGATAATGAAAAATAGGGATTATGTAACTCGAAAATATTTCGCAATACGAATTAATTTGAGACAAGCATTTGATTGGCTAGCCAAATTCCCGCTCCACTCCAGGAAAGATCGACATTAGCATACTTTTATAATAATTGTATTTATAATTATATTTTTTGTTCGAAAGATTCTACTACTCAAGGTGCGCAGTTATCATGCGAACTTGGTCCTCGAAAACTCGCAAGATAAATGTTTTATCGCAACATAACTGCTCAATGCGTAGGCGGAAAGGAAACCTCCCAAAAATGCATGATTTCGCAAGATAACAGCACGGTCGTATTTTTCTACATTTTTTCGCGAGATAAGAGCACGAGCGGGGAATTGCGAAATACGAAAGTGTTATTATCCAATGAGAGACCGGCCTAAAAAAACTCACGAGCGTTGTACTCATTGTTTAGCCTAATTTAATTGAACTAACAATACATTATGAATAGGTTTTAACATAAGATCTTGGAGAAAATAAATCAAACAACTCTCTTTAAAAGAGAAATCTTGAGATTGTATGATGAAGTTCAACTCATATCTCAAAGTGACCGGATAAACCCACTGGCAGCCGGATTAACCCGCTTTTTGTGAATTTTTTGTGAAAAAAGTGGCCGGATGAACGCACGAGCGGGAGAAGTGACCGGATAAAGGTTGACGTGGACTTTCGAGTATTATTGTTTTGGGACTAAATGGTGTTTTTCATCGACAAGTTTTCGATAAAAAGTTACTCGTACGGCACTGACTGAATTGGAATCATTTCTAAAATGTCTAAAGGGGAGAATTTCTAAAAATTTTCGACATTTTACCCTTTATTACTTTTAAATTTTATCACACGATTTTTGTCCACAAATTACCCTTTCGGCATTTTTATCCTTTCGACATTCAAGAAAGGATTCCGATTCAGTCGGTACCATTCGTACTTATCGGTCTCTGTAGGGGGCTCTCATGAACAAGAATGTCATACATTGTTAAAATTCTGCTGATGGGGTTACTAATTCGGGCGCAATAATTAGTTTGATTCGGAATTCACAAATTTTGAGGAGCCCCTAAGAACTAACGGACCCAAGCTGCCAACTTTGAAAGCTAAACGATGGCGAGTCCTGTGAAAAATATGTATTTAACATCAAATTTTGTTTTTGTTAACGTCTCAATAAAAATGATGAAAACGAATATTTTATAGTAAACGGATAATGCGTCGTTTCATGATTTATGAACATGAAAATAGTAACTTAATTTTATTGGAAATATTTTTCGCAAGATTACTGCTCAGTGCGTGGGTGGAAGTTCCGAATAAAACTTTTCTGAAAAGTCGCAAGATAAGCGTACGAGCGCAAAATTTCGCAAGATAACTGCCCACCCTGTGTATATGGTAAGAGATATGAATTGCATAATCATATTCTAGTTTTGCTTTATTTGTCATCATATTCTGGAAAATTGCAAAATGATGAGAATTTCAAGACACTTTGATCTGCAAGAACGTGAGAAAATAATAAATTTAAAAAATGAGTTAAGGACGGGTCAGTCGACTTGTTTACAAACTGAACCAGAAAACCAGTAGACTCCATTTTTGTCCCACATTTATGATCCGACAAATGGTGAAACATCATTTGATTCCAAATATCTAACGGAATCACAACGTTTCACATCTTTTATTGAATTTTTGCAATCCTCACCCATCACGTGAACAGTGTTAGTGCTATTGATTCAATTTTTCGGTATATTGCCAAAAACACTGTGGACCTCAATTCTATGTGGAATTTTTCGATACCATGTCTCGTTCATGAAATATCAAGGTCAGGAAGTTAGATGATTTTCCCATTTTTCGAGTTTTTTCGAGATATTTTCTGTTCTAGACCTCGGACAAGAAAAAACTCACAGAGAATTGAGCGCCTGGACTGTAGGAACATTTGACCACAAAAACAAAATCAATACCAACACTGTTCACATGATTGGCAGTTTAAATATGAGAACCGATATTCCGTTTCATTTACTCTTAAGGTCATTTTCGCGCTTTTGCGGATATCTTCTGTATACGAGGTCGGAACCAATTGGACTACTTATTTTGTGAGCCTCAGGGTGCAGGAGGAAAAAAAGAAAAAGAAGAGACGCGGTCTTTGCCTATTCTGCGCAGTCTGCTCAAATATTGAACCAATCACGCTTCAGGCACGCTTCACACACGCTTCAGACGCGCTGCGAAAAAGAAAACGAGAAAAAAAGACGCGCTCCCAGAAACTGGGAGCGGTCATTTTTCTTTTCGCGTTTGAATATCACTACGATAAAATATAAAAGAAGACATTTTCATTAATCCTAGTTAATTGGGTACGCTTGGTCATTATGATCCGTGATTTCACCGAAAACTTGGACGAAAATGTTTGAAGTTTATTATACAAAAAAACTAATTTTTGTTTTTCTATAAATAAACCCCCTTAACTCCCAGGTGTCCATTTGATCAAATTTTATAATTGAATATAAAACATACAATGAAACGGATTTTTTTGGTAAAAATTCCAGAAAATTTCTCGGACGCGTTCAAAATCGGCGTTATTTTCTAATTTTGCTTATTTCATCCTGAAAATATGAAAATATGGAAAAACCCTGAAATAGGTGTTGACTCATTTTTTGAGAGTCTCAAATTATTGATATCATAAAGACTATCGGAGAGGCTCGACGGGTAATTCAAGCAAGAAATGATGATGATGATGCTGATACTACAGATTCGCCAGAATACTATATGTGTTTTTGTCATAAGCACACCCGTGTACACCATCATGTACCAAATTCGAAGTCGTTGTTTGAAAAACATCTATAATAAATTATTGAGTCTGAGCCAATTCTCAGTATGACCGGAAATTTTTTTTTACATAGATCTATATATAGTCTTTTGGAACAACAAAATTTCATTCAAAAATGATTTAAAACATAATTATTCCGACAAAAAAACACGTCTCCAATCGCAGGCATTTGTGAGCACTTTTGCAAAATTCTAAAATTTTTCACAGTGCGTATCTGATAGTCGTTGAAAACAAGAATGTTGTATTTTGGCCCAAAATTCTATGGCCAAAAACACACCAATAAACCGAATTTTGGCCACTGACTATGTATTTATGAGCAAAAATAGATAACCTGCTAAACTTTTACAAGTAGTATCATAAAACCCTGAATTTTGATTGGACGTGTTTCGTAAATATATTTTATTAAAGCCTTCAAATATACCATTTTTTCTAATGATAATTTTTTAAAGGATTCAGAATATTTTGTCAGCTACGCATGCTTTTTTTTTAACAAACAGCGCGAAATGGTTTTTAACAAAAAATGTCTTCCTCCAAACAAAATAACGCGTAGCGGACCAAATATTCAGAATCAATAAAAGATTTATTATTAGAAGAAATGGTACGTTCTAAGGCTCTAATAAAATATAATTACAAAACACGTCCAATCAAAATTCAGGGTTTTATGACACTAAACGTTTAAAAGTATTACGGGTCATCTGTTTTCGCTCATAAGCTTGGCACACCCAACAGGTTAAAGGTATTGAACGTAGCAATCGTTGGACCTACCTATGTTTCCAGTAATTTTGTTTTGCTAACTCGGTAGAAAACGTTTTATTGAAATTATTATGTTATTTTGGTAATCCAATATGTCATTGCATCCTATGTAGCTCCGCTTCGCGGGCCCATTCGGTAATCATATGAGGTCTTCGGATCCTATGTTAATTCAGAAACATAGTTCCATTTATTTCTGATATTTCGGCATTACGCCATTTTCAAAGATTTTGCGACTGATTTTGCGACTTTGAAAATGGCGTAATGCCGAAATATCAGAAATAAATGGAATTATATTACCATGGAAGTCTCAAATAAACAATGAAATTAATTCAGAAAGTTCGACTTCTCCAAAATTCAAGTGTGATAATTTTGTAAATCAAAATTCGTCTCTTAATTTACCTAGTCAAATCGAAACAAGATTTTTCTAACTCGTTTAAGAATGAGAGCCATTTCAACTCCGCGAAACATATCCTGTGTCGCTCCGGCGCATCGGAATTAACGCATTTGAAACGCTTAGCAATTTTCTCAATGTGTTGAGAAAGTTGTTGAAAACTTCAAGGTATTTAGGTTTTTGGCACAATACATCACCTAGCAAGTTATTTTATTTTTAGCCGTTTGTGTTAACCATTCTGTTAACAAATTCGTACAAATTGTGCTAATACACCGAGCGTACTTATCCTTATTTCGCCATTTTATTTTGTCATTAAAACTAGACCAGTAACTGCGCAAACTTTTG
Source organism: Oikopleura albicans (assembly GCA_004367875.1). Classification (NCBI taxonomy): domain Eukaryota; kingdom Metazoa; phylum Chordata; class Appendicularia; order Copelata; family Oikopleuridae; genus Oikopleura; species Oikopleura albicans. The sequence goes on from SCLG01000024.1 coordinate 514,249, forward strand.
ACAAATTAGGCATCCATACGATAAGCTGAACGCATACAGAAAAAATGACAACAAGCTTTATTATGGCAGATATAAGATTTAATGATTTTTTGTAAGACCATAACTCACCCCACAAGCCACCCACGAGGCCATTTTGGCTCAAACGTAATCTGATATTGCATCTAGTTTTACAATTTTCATGAAATTGAGTTGGTTTTATTTTGAAAAATTTTGTTTCAACAAAAACGCCAAATCTGTTGTCTTCGATTTTTGAAAAAAACAAATTGAGAGAAAAAATATTTACGAAAAACGCAAAAAAATAGTCAAATGGTTGACATGTTTTACCTTGAGATTTAATGGAAAACTTGGAAATCGAAAATAGTTTTTTGTGTTTTGTTTAGTACTTTTGGCTAGGAGCTACACATAAAATACAATTTATAACACCAAAACTTATGACAAAAGACAAAAACACACCCAAAAAAAATTGCCTCAAAAATGCATATCAATGAGTGAAAAATGTCCCACTGTGATATTATTTACGAATAATTTTGCAACCAAACATTTTACATAGATAAAGAGTAGGCTTTGTTATTATCGGGTTTGATATAAATTTTTAGAAGTTTTACAAATTTTCTAGATTTATTATTCCAAATGAACTTGAACGAATTANTTTCAACTAATACACTAATTCATATATCCAGTAATAATGGTATTGCAAAATTCCCCGCTTGTTGTGTTATCAGGCAGGTCTCTGTTTTTTTTGCAACTTTTCCCCCATTCCGCCTACGCCCTGCGGAGTTATCAGGCACCCTACGGAGTTATCAGGCGGTTTTTTTGGTCGCGAAACCCGCCTGATAACTCCGCACCCGGTGTATAAGATTTAAATGATTTTTTGTAAGACCATACAAGCCACCCACGAGGCCATTTTGACTCAAACGTAATCTGATATTGCATCTAGTTCTACAATTTTCATGAAATTGAGTTGGTTTCATTTTGAAAAATTTTGTTTCGACAAAAACGCCAAATCTGTTGTCTTCTATTTTTGAAAAAACAAATTGAGAGAAAAAATATTTACGAAAAACGCAAAAAAATGGTCAAATGGTTGACATGTTTGACCTTGAGATTTAATGGAAAACTTGAAAATCGAAAATAGTTTTTTGTGCTTTGTTTAGTCTTTTGGCTAGGAGCTACACATGCAATAAAATATATAACACCAAAACTTATGATAAAAGACAAAAATACACCCAAAAAACATTGCCTCAAAAATGCATAGCAATGAGTGAAAAATGTCCCACTGTGATATTATTTACGAATAATTTTGCAACCAAACATTTTACATAGATAAAGAGTAGGCTTTTTTGTTATCGGGTTTGATATAAATTTTTAGAAGTCCAAACGTTCTAGATTTATTATTCCAAATGAACTTGAACGAATTATTGGCACCGCGGTCTTTCCGAGAAAACGTTTATCAGGGAAAATTCACAAATTATTTTTTCAGGGAAAATTCAAGAATTGGTTTTTCCAAGAAAACGTTTTTCCAAGAAAACGTCTTTCAGGGAAAATTCAAGAATGGTTTATCCAAGAAAGCGTTTATCCCAGAAAACGTTTATCAGGGAAAATCCAAAACAAGCGTCGTTGTTCCGTTTCGCATTTCAAGAGCAGCTAATTATTTACAGTCCTCGTACCCGAAACGTCCGTACCCGAAACGTCCCATTCGTCCCGAAACGTCCCAATTTTTTTTTAATTTTTTCAATGTACCCGAAACGTACCATTTGTGGTTTTTCCGAGAAAATCCATTTGTGGTTTTTCCGAGAAAAAGTTTTTCAAAGAAAACGTATTTCATGGAAAACGTTTTTCCAAGAAAGGGGTTTATCAAAGAAAACGTTTATCCGAGAAAACGTTCATCAGAGAAATTAAACGGATAAACGTTTTCTTGGAAAAAACCGCGGTGCCAGCAAACCCTTATTAGTTGATCAAACGGCAAAAAAGTATGTATAAGCTTCTCATTTTTGATTTTTAGTTTATTTTGTAAACAACCAGTCAGACCCGTCCTTAACGTTGTTTTTCAGAGACTGTGTGAAATTTCACTATGTCATTTCGTGATTGTTATTTTGGTTTTTGATCGAAAATGCGGTTTCTGTTCATACATTTTCCGTATATTCTAACATATGATAATACCCAGCAGGTATTAATGAGCATAAAAATAATTCGGAAATAATTGTTTCCCGGAGGACTCCTCCGCAATTATATTGAAAAACTGGTTGAAGATTTTGGGCAGTAGTGNCATGTATTTGAAAACCCACACAAATTTCACTTCAGCATCGGCGCATCGGGGTTAACGTTGTTTTTTAGAGACTGTGTGAAATTTCACTGTGTTATTTCGTGATTGTTATTTTGGTTTTTGATCAAAAATGCGGTTTCTGTTACTACATTTTCCGTATATTCTAACATATGATAATACCCAGCAGATATTAATGAGCATAAAAATAATTCGGAAATAATTGTTTCCCGGAGGACTCCTCCGAAATTATATTGAAAAATTGGTTGACGATTTTGGGCAGTAGTGAGAGCATTATGTTATGCGCCAGAGCGCGCGATCGCGCTCGCTACCGCCCGACACTTCCATCAGATCAACTTTCATTTAGGATTTATAAAGAATATAATTTTAGTTGGTAAATGAGAAGGCCAATAATAACCTAAAATGGAATAATATGACCTTCATGATCAGCAGATGTTTTAATTATTTTTCGTAATAATTTCAACACATCCGATCATATCAAAAGTAATAACTGATCAAACAGAAAATCAAAAAATGTAACTCACACAAATTTACTTATCAAACATGTCGGGATTTTTGCATTCGAATTTTTATTCGGATTTTTTCATTCGAATTTGTATTCGGATTTTTACTGGCCTACTGAACAGTAAAATCGAGAGCGTATCTAATAGATACTATCTACTGGTGTGGGTTACGAGTTTGTCACCGAGCTGAAACATGGTCGTCTTATATTGACGAATCCCATTACTCAATATACGACGATTCCCGTTCAGCTCGGTGACAAACTCGTTACCCACACCAGTATATATTTTCCAGATGCCCCGGTTAAATAATCCAATGGCGTTAAACGGGTTTATGAGATCATTATTCACCACTTTGTATAGGCTGGTGCTTAAACAGATGTGTTTTAAGTTGATAACACCACATTTAATCTGTTTAGCAGGTCAGATAAAGAGTAAACAGTAACCACCTTCGTTATAACCCCATTAAGGTTAACCAAACTAGAAAAAACAGTATCCCTTAAAAGCGACTGTCCCCGCAAAAAAGCGTTTGTCCGTTATGTCAAAAATCGCAATAAAAACATAATAAAAAAGATCACTTCAAAACTATTACAAAATGCAAATGTCGGAAAAATCCAATCGTCTACATCAAGTAAATACATCAAGTAAAATTTATTTCTAGGAACAAAATATAAGATTTTTATGTTCATTATTAGGAATGTTTTTGTATTTCTTGGTAAACCAGAATTCCTGACATTATTCGAAATAATATTCAACCTTTGTAACATTCGACATTTATAATATGTGCACATATGCGATTTATTCGCACTGAACCAAAAAATACAGTTTCGGTTATTGTTTTAAATAGCTGGTTTCTTGCAATCATCAATTTTAAATGTTCCTTAATGATGAAAGAGTATAGCTTAATTTATATTTTGCTTTAATTCCTCTTTTATACAATTCTGACATTCAGCTGAAATGCATTTGTCCAAATGGATAAAATTAACAAAGGAATTACGTTGTTCTTGTCGTTTGGTGACCCAAGTCAACGGTTCAACGGAACAACGGCCCAAATTATACCCAAGAAAGCTCACTACGAGTGCCAATTTTTGGCCAGCTATAATTTTTGATGACATAACGTCGTTAGGCAATTATGCGATAAAAAATTTCATTTAATAGAATGAATGAATTACACTTTCTATAGATAATGACAAAGTTTAAAGTTGGAATTTCAGATATTTTGACTACTAGGTTAACATGGTAATTCCGTATTACAGGTTTAACTTTCAGAACGTTTTTTAAAATCTTCCGTTTTCGAATTGGATATTTTGTAATTTTCATAGCACTAAAGTGGTATTAAAATAACGACATTTTGTTATTTTTACGCAATAGTGTAATAGGGTTTCCCAACATTGATGTTTTCCAATTTCTAAAAACGGCCTAAGGTCAAAATTTCCTGCAAAATAAACTCCATTTTTTTAAATACTCAGTTTACTAATTTGTTGACTAAGTTTCCCAAATGGAATTTGCGGAGAATGGCCGTTTACTTTATAAGCGTAAATTATTTTAATTATAATTTACGAAGGTAATTTACGAAGGTAAAACTAATTCCTTAAAAATTTAGCCTAAAATTTAACCTCAAATTTAGCCTCTAAAATTTAGCAATACGTTGTATATGTAATAAAACATTAACTTCATCTCTAAAACGCAAACATAAAGATATTTTTCCAATTGAAATAATCCTTTGTCTGATTAGGTATGAATTTCAGACGTAAAAATGTATCAAAATTCATTAACAGTTTTATAAAGTTCATATTAAATAAATTTTACCTAAATAAAAATATACATTAATCACCAAAAAAGGTGATACCATTATTTAAGAACTTCCAATTAATGAAAATTAATAAACTACTGTAAAAAAAATTTATATTTTCCTCGACAAAAGTGATGTTGAATTTTCTGACAATTCAATGCTAAGCTTCTGTTTGATTCTAAATTCTCGCCTCTGACACATAGTTTGACGTGGTGTTTTATTAATTCTAAACAACTATTTTTTTTGCACCGGACCTGTATGGAATTTTAAATGGGTCAATTTTTACCAAATCAATTTTGCGCGGATTTTAGCCATGTAAATAATAAGGAATAATTCATATAGTAAGTTTTTTACTTTAGACGCAAAAAGACCAATGACGATATTTAAAAAAAACTAAAAAATGTCTAAAATACTAGACATTTTATTTTCGAAATCAATTCAGAATAATAGAAAATAATAGTAATGATTAATTATATTAATTAAAAAACATTTTTTAAATAAATTTTCATTCCCTAATAATGTTTTGATATTTTTTCTCTAAAATGAGAAAGTCATTTAATTTCCGCAATTAAAAAAATATTTGCATTCTCTAATCTAATAATTAGTAAATTTATATAATTCTCTGTTTAACTTCTTCTTTTCGGCAAAAATAAAGCCGCCTTATCTCGAAAAAAATTCACTTAATTCTCTTCGACGAATGTTTTTTTATAAAAATGCGCTAGTTTTATTCAAAATTCCGTTGGCAGAAACATCGTGATCTCTTAAGGTATTTGAGTCAAGAAAAATGAATTTTTCTTCAAAATCGCAAACGTCGTAAAAATTTGCTGATTTGCTAGAAAACTAGATTTTTCCTTCTTTCAAATAGAAAAAAATGAAAAGTTAACAACTGTTGGCAGATCGGTTCGGACAATAATCCCGTCGGGATGCGATACTCTTCTTGAGCGGGTGGCGCGTAGAGCATCGGTTTGTACCCGTAGGCATACTTGATCAGGTACCACACCCAGTGGTACAGTTGTACCACACCACGAGTACCTAATTTTGCTCCGGTTCTCCGGTGCCGCGTTGAGTGCGGGGCGACATCATCGAAAATCACCAGCTCGACACCACCCTCATGCGGCTCAAAAGGGGTCCTCCGACTGCGACATTGTTCCAAAACATTACAATAGCGTTAGATTACAAGTGGAATATTTAACATATCAAAAAGTTCAAATACGTAAACATACTTTGTGTTTACGTTATCGTGAAACAAATGATAAATAAAATGTAATTATGGAAACCACAATTACTACAATATTTCACCACATTAAGGCCGTTTTTCATTCATGGACATATTCTAATACACTATGTACGCGTAGATTGTTAGTTTTATATGTATACTGTATACAGTATACATTTATAGTGGAACGTAAGGAAGGCTTGCGAATTTTGAAGTTTACCTTTAAAATATATTTTCAGTCGTATTTTTAATATATGATTTGTTATGCTATGTTGCTTTCCACTGTCGTAACGTTTTGCTGAAATAAACACGAAAAATCGCGTGTTAAAAGCTAGACTGGACAATCTTCCAGTCTGTGTAAAAGGGTTAAGTTCCAATTTGATTATGTTTGGGGGGTCCAAATAAAACTGAAAAAATGTTGCAAAATATTGGACCAATAGATTTGTATGTTGTTATCTCCATCTATGCCATTGTACCGCGATGATTACTGGGTAAGATTATCAACGCAAATACAAGAATGTGCCACTTACTACAAGGGTCAAGTTCAACAGCAGGTATTGAGTTACTACTCGTTCTATGTTTCACATGTTGTCATGAACGTGACACTATCACCATTGATCAATTGAAGTATTAGTATTTACGTGTCGTGTCCTGAAATAATTTTTCTGGCCAAATATGTGCGTTTGAAATTATATGAACTGAAAAGATATAAAACGCCGAGCATATAAAAAATATTTTATAGGCAGATAATTTGTATTGAAAAGTATTACATACTATGTAATACATAGGTACATACTATGTACATAGGGTACATACTATGTAATACATAGGGTGGGCCGTTATGTTTCACTTTTCCCCGTCCGTGCTGTTATGTTTCACTTTTTTGAAAAAATATTTTCCCCGAATATGTTTTGTGAAACATAACGGCGCACCCTGTGTATTTAAATTCGGCTATAATTAAGTTTGATATCATGTCACAACTCAGCTGATTAACACGTTGAATTGATTCTTTAGAGAACCGAAATTTTCTTACCTTGACCCCATTTTTTTTTCACTCAACCGGTTAATTCATTTTTAAGTTTTTTTAGTCAATCGTTTGAATTATAAAAAAATCCGATTTCAGAGACTGAGAAAACATGACACAAAAAGGATATCTGTACATGTCTGTATATGTTAAACACTGCGCACTTAACGGGTCAGTTTGCCATGGCTAAACTTGGCCGATAACCACGCAGAGGGTTATATAGGCGGCAGTGCTTATATCATTGGTGTAACACCAACCAATAAAAACGACACAGAGAATGACATAAGCAGACTATAACTTATATAGTATAGTCTACAACTACTACAGTAGTAATATTTAATATGATCCGGCGTATATTTTCTTGACAAATAAAAATTATATTCTCTAAAGATTACCCACAAACGAATCACAATGACTAACAAATAGTCATGACGCGTCCCCCAAAAGTTGCCCTATTTTATTTTTACAACTGGATAACAAGTGATTACTAAACCAGTGTATTACGCATAATTATGAGCGCGTTCTCAATTGAAAGGGCAACTTTAATTGGTAAAGATATGACTAACCGTCTTAAACGCTTAAAATTGCCATTTGAAAAGATTTCCTCGCCCTTATTTAAGAACCGTCGAGCCGTACTTCTCATACACTGAAGACAACTAGTTAATTTCAAATAAAAATATAAATAAAAATGGCAACAATTGGTACACCAGTTTCAACGATTGTTCAGAACACCATTATGGAGAACAACATTATGGAAAAGAATATTATGGAAAACAGCAGCAGCATTAATCGACGACCGGGGCGTAAGTCGTCTGTGCCAGACTCGTCCTTGTCCGTCCTGGAACTCGACAAACGCAACAAAATCCGCCAGAGAAATAAGGAGGCTGCCCAGCGGGTTCGAGATCGCCGCCTCCAAAAAGTGAAAAATCTCGAGGATCGACTGGCCCAATTGGAGGAAGAGAAAAGGCTGCTGATGGAGGATAACATGTTTTTGCGGTGTGCGTTAATGTCGAAAAGTAAAAAAACGGATTTAATGTCAAAAACGACAAACTTTCATCGCCAAATTTCGAACACAGATGTGCCCTTGAATGAGCTTGATTTTGAATCAGATGATTTTCAAGCTGCTACGGAGACAGAGCCGCCAACATGCGCGATTGAAATTTACGAAAACGGCATTGGCCATGGGGCGCTAATGGTGAATGCGACCAATGCATTTATCTTAACACCATTAAAACATCAAATTCAGCTGACAATCACACATGAACCAAAACGACCTACCTGTATACTTCATCTCAATGAAATTCTCAATGCACTGTAATTGCAACAAACAACCAAAAACATTTAGTCATATATTTATTTTAGCCTATAAATTATTTCCTGTCACGTTAAATATATTTATCACAAAAATGTACATTCTTTATGACCTGTTCAATGCCGCTACTTGATTAATTAACTATATTAATATTATGAAATACTTTATTTAAAACTATATGTATATAATTCGGTTAAATAAATTGTTAAATTCAAAAACGAGTTCGAGTTCCTATTCTTTATACATTATGTAATACGTAACGATATAATATGTATTATATTGTATATTCTGTACATATTTGTAATACAATTTGTACAATTTGAATATACCGTATGGCGGTGCCGAGATTGACGGGCTTTAGGCAATCTATCCGCTTTAATGATATTTTGACATCACCGCCTCAATCACAGCGACGCCTCATGGCAATATACACAAGGCGTACTGTGCGCCGCGTACACAAATTGATATAGTAACAGAGAAAATTAAATTAAAAGTGATAAGTTTATTCAAAATTGAAGTCAAAAGGCGTAGGTGTATTGCGTAGGTAGGATTGGCTGCAATTATGGCCAATGAAGAAAGCCGAAAGGTACTATAAACATGTGTAACATAACGGCGCAGTACGTCTATTTTTTCTAAAACTCGGAAATAATCAGGCGCCATAATTGTTTGTGGGAAAATATTCCATTGTATAAACGTTTAGATGCAATCGGCCTGCAGTTGATGTATAACCTTGAACCGCTCTTGCTATGGTTTTATAGGAAGGGTCTGATATGTCGCCAGACATCCGCGAAGACCGCCAACTGAGTTCTGATGCAGAATCTGTTAACTTATAAGTTATAACGTATCCACAAACCGTACCACGTATTGATGGTCCAGGACAGGGGTCGGCACATTCGATGTTTTTTCCGACCCGACCCGGAAACCGCGGGTAAAACACGGGTTCTTGAGTCGGGTCACAGACCCGAGCTAAATTTGAAAAAAACTGTATACCCGACCCGAGTCATACCCGTCTCGGGTTTTGAGCTCGGGTACAGAACACGGGTCTAGACCCGAGTAAAAATAGCTACCCGACCCGTGTCCTACCCAAGTCGGGTACGGGTCTACTCGAGTAGGAGATCGGGTCGGGTACCCGAGCGCCGACCTCTGGTCCAGGATGCCGTCTTTCTAGGGAGGTATTGCTGACCAGAGATTGACACATTTTATTTTTAGCACTGAAACTAAAATGTTTTTATGGTGCAAATTACTTTAAACCTAAAAACTCAGACCTGACCCGCCCCAAAAAACCTGTGACCCGTACCCGTGCCGGGTCTGACCCGGCCTAAAAAAGGTGCTACCGGGCTAATGACCCGGGTCAAAATAGAGTGGACCCTATCCTAAAAATTTCGGGTCCAGTCGGGTACTATCGCGGTAGGGTAAAAAAGTGCCGACCTCTGTCTTAAACAGGGTAAAATTGACTTACAGTTTAAAAATTATTAATTAACACCGTTAAAAACACCGTTTGCGTACGTAATCGACACACTTGGTCTCCTCATGAAATGCCGTGCGTGAGCGTGATGAGTTAAACCCAGTATCATCTCTAATTGGCAGAGGTACCACGGTCTTACGGTGAAACCTCTTAATGAAGAATACTTTTTTGAAATTTTTCATAGAAAGAGACCACAAATTCAGCACGGTTTCCCCGAACAGCGTAAAAGGTTGAACTAACGCAAAACACCGATTCTTGGTTTATTTCATAACTATTAGTTATGTAAGTATTAAATACTTCACGAAATATACTTTTTTGAGGGTTGAGGTTACATCTCATAGTGGTTATTTACAAAATGTCTGAAGTGCACTCTAGCGGATCGATCGAATTTTGGGGAAAACTGTGTCAATGAGAAAAGTTTTTCGTCGAATTTACCTCAAAAATATGGTAGCCGGAAATACGTTTTTTTTTCAAGAAAATGTGAGAACAAAAAACGCAACGCCCTCTAATGAAAGTCGAAATACTCAAACGCTGAATGTGTACACGAGGTTCCGTGGATCGTGGAAAGTAAGCATAGAAACGTGAATAAATACAGTGCTAGTGACTCTTCAATAATAATTTGTGACGATATCTTGTGGCGCTGATAGTAATCTGAATAAATACATGAGTCAAGTCAAGAAAAAAAACTACAAACGGTACGTCACCAAGATGTGTACTTTACCCTCCTGAATCTTTGATCCACCTGCCGTACGTGGATGATCTTATTAATTCCACACCCACTATATTTTACAAAGCTAAAATCCATCTCAAATATAATGATATTTTCTGTTTCGCTCTGTTGTTTATTGATTTTTCATAGGAAAAACGTAAAAAAATTCATGAATGCTCAACGTTCGATTTCATGCCGTCTTAGGTTCAAGTAAATTTCAGTTCAAATGGAAATATCTTAAATTTGACTTAACATTTTAACATTCTTTTTTAGACCAAATCTATCTGAAAAATCAAGTGTGCTTTTTTTCACTTTTTTTGCCGCAAATTAAATTTCAAAATCATTCTGAATGTGGTGAGAGCAGTTAACTGTTCCATAAAAAAATTTAAGCAGCATTCAACTAATAGTTGATCATAGTTTTCCATATTGTAAGCATTCTGAATTACATGCAAATTTTTGGTTACGAAAGGATAGTCAATAATTCACGGGCATTACTCGAAAATAATTCGATTCTATAACCAAGCTATTTTTTGAAATTTTTATGAAATAAAAAATAGGCTAGCGATCCCGTTTAACTTATAATATAAGATCTAAATTAGAGCCTGTGGGTACAATATGAGAAAAAAGGAGTGTTAATCTTTTTCTACTGGTTATTTCAATACAAGTTAAAATTACCCTTGAACACTGAGTGGATAATTTTTAGCACATTTTCATTTTCGACAAATTTTGAATAGTTTCTTTTCATGAAATAACATGGGAGAGAAGAAAATGAAAAATAATATTTCGTCTGATATGTTCAGGAAATTAGTAGAGACATGTGTTCAAATGCTAAGAAAACAGCAAAAAAACCTTCCTTACCTTAACAGCTTTCTTAGTCGCATTCTGTGGTAGAGACTTTCAAGTTGAAAGTTTCAACCCAGTATGGAAACGGTAATTGATTTTTGTGAAAGGTAAAAAATTTTGGATTTTTTTTTTCTTTATTTGAAAACGACGTGTCAAACATGTATGCGGTTTTTACGCATTTTGATTTCATTTCTGGGTTAGGTATCATTTTATTAGAATTATGAAAGATTAAATTCTATTTAGCCGTGGCTAATAACGACTTGTTATGACAAACATATTTGTGCAATATCTTACTTTTAAGTAATGTTATCGTAAAGTTGTTTTTGGGCTTAAATTTAATTTGCATGACAACTATATTATCGAAGTTTATCTTTTTAAAATTGTTATGTCAAAAAATTGGTACTTAATTCACTTAGGTTAATTTATTTGACACTTAATTAACTTAAGTTAACTTTACTTTTTTGATTATTACAGTATTTTAAGCAACTGTTTTTTTTTGAAAAAAAATACATTTCCACGTGATGGTTTTATTCAGAAACATCGATACAGCACCGGATCCATAAAATACTATACACCACCTAACCATTTGAAATAACAGTTGGCAGTTTTTGTTTTATCTGATTTATACTGGTGTTGGTAACGAGTTTGTCACCGAGCTGAATGAGACTCGTCGTATATTGAGGAGTCCCATAGGCTATGGGCCATAGCTAGGGGCCATAGCTCAATATACGACGAGTCCCGTTCCGCTCGGTGACAAACTCGTTACCCACACCAGTATCAAATCATATCTATCTTAA
>SCLG01000024.1:526568-555501 GCA_004367875.1 Oikopleura albicans
GTTTTGGGTGATACTTGAATTATTACATCATAACTATAACGAGCTAACATTAGCACCATTAGCTAACATGTTGATCATGTCAATTACCACCCTAAATCATTTCCACGATTGACTGATATATTTTTAATGAAACGCCTTTTGGTTTGACCTTTGCATCACTTTCTCTTTTATACTAATGACTGGTTTGAGAATTCACAAATATGGAAATATTCTGTTAAACTAGTCCTCGAAATTTATAAGAACAAAAAAAAGACGAACAAAAATCTATCGCTGCTAATTGGAAAGTGTGTAAATTGGACTTTGATTATAAAAACGGTACAAAAAGGGTTAGATAGAAGATAGTCGGACCAGGGTTTAAATTTGAGCCAATTTTGCGTTGTTCTACCGTTGGGTTGGGTTGGGACCGGTCAGTCGAAAAATGCGTTGGCGTTCGGCCCAATTTCACGTTCCAACGCCTTTACGCCCCAACGCATATTTACACCCGTGAGTCGGACTATGTCATATGACTCATAGTCCACTCATTAATCACATTATTTCATTTAAACCAATGCTATGTAAAAAAATTTTATCAAATTTTTGATATGGTCATTTTCACGATTGACTGTTATTTTTTAATGAAACGGGCTTTGATGTGACCCCTCACTTTATATTTTGTCTCAATGACTAAGTTAACTCAGTTTACGTATCTACCGACCTTCGATCCTTTATTCCTTTTGATTCATAATTCGACCTCATGATGTTTTTAAACATTTGATAGTGACTTAAAACGTCAGGCTTGGCACCTAAAATGATTAGAAACCCTTCTAGAGCCATCCTGATTACTTTTTTGATAGAATAAAATAGTTGTTTTAGCCCTAATAAACAAGTGCTCTTTTTGTTTAAAAAAAATCTAAAAGCTTTAAAAAGATTTAAAACTCGGCGAAAGCATTTGGTAAACTGCGAATAATCCCAAAATGGGTTGAAACTGAAAGTTAAGTATAAATTCTTAAACATGTTAGACAGCGGATTTTTTGAAGATAACAACAATTTGAACCATTTCTAATTGGACTTCGTTGACTATTTTGCTTTCACAATATACCGTTTATTGCCATATACAATTCATATATTTTTATACAGGGGGTATGCTGACTAAGGGTCGGTTAACGATTTTTGAAAAAACCACCCTTATAAAACACACCCGGAATTAGGCGAGTTTAGTCCTGTAACTTTACGTAATTATGATTTGTTTGCGTTAACAATTAAATTTGAGGTGAAAACAATTTGCCTATTTTATATCAGTAAAAANAAACCAATGCTATGTAAAAAAATTTTATCAAATTTTTGATATGGTCATTTTCACGATTGACTGTTATTTTTTAATGAAACGGGCTTTGATGTGACCCCTCACTTTATATTTTGTCTCAATGACTAAGTTAACTCAGTTTACGTATCTACCGACCTTCGATCCTTTATTCCTTTTGATTCATAATTCGACCTCATGATGTTTTTAAACATTTGATAGTGACTTAAAACGTCAGGCTTGGCACCTAAAATGATTAGAAACCCTTCTAGAGCCATCCTGATTACTTTTTTGATAGAATAAAATAGTTGTTTTAGCCCTAATAAACAAGCGCTCTTTTTGGTAAAAAAAAATCTAAAAGCTTTAAAAAGATTTAAAACTCGGCGAAAGCATTTGGTAAACTGCGAATAATCCCAAAATGGGTTGAAACTGAAAGTTAAGTATAAATTCTTAAACATGTTAGACAGCGGATTTTTTGAAGATAACAACAATTTGAACCATTTCTAATTGGACTTCGTTGACTATTTTGCTTTCACAATATACCGTTTATTGCCATATATAATTCATATATTTTTATACAGGGGGGTGTGCTGATTAAGGGTCGCTTAACGATTTTTGAAAAACGACCCTTATAAAGCACACCCGGAATTAGGCGAGTTTAGTCCTGTAACTTTACGTAATTATGATTTGTTTGCGTTATATATTTAATTTTATCAAATTAACAATTAAATTTGAGGTGAAAACAATTTGCCTTTATTATATCAGTAAACGGATCAAAAACTAGTTTGAAATGATAATGAAAAGCCATGTTAAAATCAGCGACCCTTATTAGGCGCAATAATATTTTATCGAAAAAAGGACCCTTATTGAGCACTACCGATCCTTATTTAGCAGCCTCTTATTCAACACACCCCCTGTATATTCATATATTGTGGACCACGATTCGTGATAATATTGGTCTATAAGTTATAATCTATAATTAAAAAATATTGATCTCATACAAAGTTAATTTATGATATTCAATAAATGTCATTCATACCCCGGCTTCCAAATTTGATTGGCCTTCCTCTTTGAATAAGCGTGGGTAAAAAGATGCAAGCCAATTATATTAATAAAAATTTCTTAAAAAATCAATTAAAAAATTTTTGTTTATTGTACCATGGATAGTCCATAACTTTGGATATTCAATATACATAATTTTATTAATTTGACAAAATGTAGTAAAGTTCATATTCATTATTATATTGATTATTATAATGAATTTGTGGCTTGTACGCCTTNTTCCGGCCAGATAACGGCGCAGTGCGTAGGCGGAGGAGCTGGAAAATTTTCCCTTAAAATTCTGGCCAGATAAAGGAACGAGCGGGAATTCCGGCCAGATAACGGCTGGCCAGATAACGGCGCACCCGGTGTATAAGACCTTATTATGGACCACGATTCGTGATAATATTGGTCTATAAGTTATAATCTATAACTAAAAATTATTGATCTCATACAAAGTTAATTCATGATATAATATTGAATTTATGATATTAATTTATGATATAATAATTGAATTTCAATAAATGCCATTCATAAAATTTGATTGGCCTTCCTCTTTGAATAAGCGTGGGTAAAAAGATGCAAGCCAATTATATTAATAAAAATTTCTTAAAAAATCAATTAAAAATTTTGTTTATTGTACCATGGATAGTTCATAACTTTGGATATTGAATATACATAATTTTATTAATTTGACAAAATGTAGTGAAGTTCATATTCATTATTATATTGATTATTATAATGAATTTGTGGCTTGTACGCCTTTGTTTTTTGTTTGGTGGAAAAAGAATTTGTTTTTTGATTGGTGAATCCACGAATGATTTATCAAATAAGCTTTACCTCATCGTTTGTCAGGTATAATGTTAATAAATGACCTATCTACTAGTTATATAAATACTGTATTATTGCATTTTTTGCATCGTAAAATACTATATTTTTGTAACCTGCTGCAGGTTTCTTGCATTGTTGTAACTTTTTTGCCTTGAGGGATATGCTTTTATAATAACCCCTACTTTGGGGACATATGCAAGCTGCAGGTGTAAAAATGCGCCCGCGTTTAAACCAACGTGTTCGATCACCAAACTGATTGAACATTTAACATACCAGTTTTTAATTGACGCTTTCGTGTTTTAAGATAGAAGAAAAATGCATATAATTCTTAAATAAAATAAATGATTCAACTTTTTTTAAAAATGCTATTAAAATTCCACCAAACAACGCATATCGTACACTTAACTGCCAAATGCGACTGTTGTTTAAAAGAATGTGACTCGATCAAATCAAATTAGGGAAAACCATATCACAAATTAAACATCAAATCAGCATAATCCCGTTTATTTCCACATATGTTGCATCTGCGCCGTTAAATTAACGACTCGTTTACTGCTATTTACCGGAACTCAAATTCTAGTATTACATTTAAACAGCACACGTTCTATACAATTTAGGTAGAATTTAGATCTAAAATATATAAATAAGCTACGGCAAAAAATTGTCGCAACAGCACTAAAGAACACAGCGTCAAAAATTTTGACTCAAAATGTAAGCGTAAAATATTAAAAAATAGTCCCCGTAGGAAAATCCGTGAAATATATCACTCCCTTTGAAAAATGCAACTGCCTTTTTTTCTTAATTAATCAAAATACCATTCGTGTAACATTTAATATAATTAAGACTTCTTTAACTCCTGAAGGGAAATTCGTGGACATTTTAAAAATTTCTTTAAAAGGCTCAATTGAGCTCAAATTGTGCAAAAGACTTGGAATTTATCAAACATTTTGATAAACCATTTGAGAGCAGTAAAAATGACGTAATATGCAATTCGGACCTAATAATATTGCTGATTAAATGTATATATCTTGAAAGGACTTTCTTTGAACTGAAACTGGAATAATTGAGCCTTGCGCAATGCCAAAAATCCAAACACGTCGTTCCATTTTTGACCAAATAAAGGATCACATTAGTTTTTGAGAAAACGATATAACGTGCAAATAGGCTAACTGGATGTAATAACGAGCGTCTTAAACCACGCAGAATTCCAAACAATTTATCACTTTTAACGGAACGTCGGTAATTGTTTGCAATCGCGTCAAACCGACGCTTTTTTCAGTTTGTCGCACTTTCACGAAAATGACGCACATGGCATATTTCATGTAGATAAATAATTGCTTAAATCTTAATAGAGCTGGAAGTAGGCCTTAAATAACTTGAATAACTTAATGTCTCGTTATGAAAGACTATTTTGGGACAGAAATTATAATCCTAAAAAGCATGGATTTTTCTCGCTGCCGTTCGAAAACGAGGACTGTACTTATTTTATTTATTTGGGTAGGTGGTGTGGCTGACCAAACAAGACTTACTCACAATTCACAATTTTTGAATGAGTAACCTCCGTTCCACAAACATTTTAGAATAATAACTAGCTCTATTGAACATTTTAGCAATCTGTTAAATCAGTTGTTCTAAGTGTTTTCATTTAAAAATGTACTTCTTTGCGGAGATAGAGGTATTGTCAGAAAATCCCCGTTGTTCAAAGTTGGTGTTCAAGCACTGAATTCAGTGAAAACACGAAGTGTATATAAACATAACCTCAAACAATGCACAATATTTGAATTACCATTTGCGTGTACTTCGGTTCATCTGGGTTTTACTCAAAATATCATATCTGGAAAATACTTTTGAATAAAATGGTTGACGGCAAAAAGTTTTTTTATAAAATGTGTCGGGATCAATGGAACCCCAATTTAAGTTAATTGTTTGGTTTAGACATTTTTAATTATTAACTTAAAATAAACTACCGTTTTCTTGACAAAAAACCTGTTTCTTGACAGATTTTAGGCCCTATGTCTCATATGGTCGGTGTCCCCTTTTCTTGACAAATTGGCCTATCTTGAAATTTTCTCAAAATCCATATGTAATTTGATAAAATTTTGATAAAAACTTGTCACAAAAATCTATTTTACTAGTTTTAAATTTGACACTTTCATATATACATTTAAATACATTTTTCCGGAAAAACTTTCCTCAAAACTGTATTTTCAACGTTCACATAAGAGGAGTCGGTGCTCCAAAATCTTGACAGATTGCCTTTCTTGACAAAAATCCCGTTTCTTGACAGATTTTACGCCCTTTGAGTCATGCGGAGGAAAAAAGGCGGTAGGACTGTACTTAAACCTGTATGTGATTAATCATGTACAACTTGTACAGTACAAGGGAATATATCGAAAGCTCGGATTATAAGTTTCCAAACCCTCACGATTTAAATTTCTTTTTTACACTTCGCCTGAATCTGAAGTTATTTGATGATTCGTTATTCATAGTATTGTAGTATTTTTTTTTTACTTTTGTTTCGCAAGTTTCTGAATTCGATAATAACAAGCTTGTATAAACCTATTAATTTAGATCACGTAAAAACATGGTTACCGATTTAACATGCATCTTCGAATTTCAAAAGAACAAATATGTGATTATTATGTTCTCTCTGCTTTTGTTTGGAGACGAACAATTCTCAATGTGAATTTACCGTTTCGGAAATACTGAAAATTATATCAATTGTTTCGTTCACGCCGCATAAAGATTACAATTGAAAGCACTCGAGTCGTTCGGCGAACAATATGTCAAAATCTGCGGATGAACGAATTTTCGCAAATTCTCACGGAACACAAATCTGCTACTTATTTTGTTTTTATTGTCGCGTCTACAGTATTTCTCACACGGCCTGTTTCACGCAATAGGATGATGCATTTAGGCCCTTAATTTTAGGGTACCACATTTGAACTTTAACATAATACAGTTCTATTCTGAAAAAATAGATTTATGCCAATTTTGATATCACTAAATTGGTACGAAAAAGCCCCCCAAAAAAAGTTTAATCATCTTATTATGATTAAAAATGAACCGTAAAATGTATCCAATGATTTTAATAATTGCTCATAATTATCTTATTTTCTTGAAACCCAGCCAATAAACAACCATCTCGCAAAATAAACCACTTAAATTTTTGACATTTCACTCGCTTAACATGAAACAACGTTTTGATTGGTTTTCCTCTGGACCGTATCAGAAACAAGCCAATGAGAGCGCACGAAAGTGTCGCAGTGTGTAAAAATAATATAATATAGTTTCTGTTTTACGAATAACGCGTTCTTGCTCAGATTTTCCAAAAAATTAAAAGTTAAATTTAAGTGTCACAAAGTAAAGGTTTTTTACCATTTATTTGATTGATTTTTTTTTAATTTTTCGTTTGATAGTTATTTGATTGCATTTTTCTAATTTTCAAATTGGTCTTTTCGGCTCATTTGCATACAATTGGCATACACGTACATGTACATGTATTTTTTCGCGCCAGTCAAGGCCACAATTTGATACGCCCAAATAGTCCCACGTGTTTTGGAAAGACCGTTTGGAAGACCGTTCAGCTTATTCAGATTAATGGGGGCACATATAAACCAACAAGAATACAACATTTAATTATATTTTTATTATTGTTAACTTTATGTTGCCGGAAAATACGATTTTTTTTATTCTCCATGGTTGGAGATGTAAAATCAATTGTTACAATACAATGACAGAACAATTAATGTTTCTTTTTGTGTTCTACAGTTTAAAACTAAGTGAAAAGACGTTTTAGAGGTTAAATGACCTTGAATTTTATATGGCAAAACAAAAATCAGGAAATGATATATGTAATATCCATTTTAAGTGATTTTTAAACATATTTAGTACCGTTATTTTGACTATCTAATCAGGACTTTGTTATGTTTTTGAATTTTTTTTTTTTATGTTACAATGACTTTTTTAGATAACGTGTAAGTTTTTTTATGTCCAAAAACATTTTTTTTAGTTAAACATTACAATATTATTTAAATGCATACTATAGGGCCAAATTATTTTTCTCTTTTTTCCAGCAATTAAAAAAAATATATTTGTATACAAACTCGAAAGAAAGCGGAGTATTCTTGCATTTTTGTACTGGTCTTAAAAACTTCAAAAGTAACGTAGATACACCATAAAATATTAGGGAAAGTCCGCACTTTGATTGATCAAAGTTTGATCAAAAAAATTGTCGCCGATTAAAACAAATTCAATCGTTTTTATCTATTCAGAAAAACTGTCGGCTAGTAAAATATATCACAAGTTTGAGCAACATAACCCAAAAAAGTGTGAAACTTTACGTACGGTTTTGCAAAAATTTTTAGGTATATAACTATACATTCATAGAACAATTTTACTTGTGCATCATAGATTTTATCAACGAGTTTGTTGCAAGATATTATTATCTATCGGAGCTTGTTACAGATCTCTGAATAACGTGTCTTTCCATTAATAGTTACCCTAAACACTGGCACCACTAAAAAAGGAAATTTATTATGAATAGGCCGGATGATAAAGCTGTTATGTTAATGTTTATATTGTAAACTAAAACAAATTTATTAAGTTTACCCAGAAAAAAACGCTAACAAATACCCTAGTTCAATCATACCCAATCACCCGTCTTTTTTTTAATTCGAAAGCAGAAAAACTATCATTTAGCTTGAACAATCCTTATTTTTTGTTCATGTTACGAACGGTGCCGTAAAATTATATTAAAAATAATTAACTGATTACAGTTTTTCAACAAAAAAATTTTAGATTTACCGATTATATTTTCCAAAAAAATCAATCAGTGCCGAGCTGTAACATTTAGCCGGTGCATCATAATTCTTACCGATCCTAAATTTGATTTCCATATCGAATATTTTTCTGGAAATTTCTGATACGAAAATACAAATTAAAGATAGGCGATATGTTTATTCGATGCATTACAATTACCATTTATTTTGAACTACGCATTCAATTCAAAATACTTCCTCGAGATCGGACATAAATACTACGTTATGTCCGACGTTGAGCATTCATTGCCATTGGAAGGGTAGTTGAAAATTGGATTGTGATTTAAAATATACCAATTGAAACGCGTCGAATAAATAGAGTAGTTTCACTATGATTTTAAATTTCGGGAAAACGGTTGCAAAAGTGCTAGTATTCTAGTAAATAATGCCCAACACTTTTATTTCAGGAAAGGGGTTTCTGGGTGGCAATGAACTGACGAGAATCGTTTCCACCCTCATCATTGATGCCGGTTAAACAGTGTACTTCGGTCATTTAAAAATCCATATACGATTATAGGTTATGTGACCTCCAAAATCGGATTGTCTATTTCTGAAATTTCCAGGTTCTCACCAATATCGAAGACTGATTATATGTACATATAGTTTTTTGCGCCTATAGTAATCGAACTACTCCGTCGCAAGCCATATACAGGTTACAAATGTTTTTGGATCAATTAGAAAAACCACAAGTATAATAACCAGAAGACCTAGTAACCACGATAACGAGCCCTTAAATCAAGTGTTGGGCAGTTTTAAACGACCGCTGCACATTTTTCCACACGCAGTTGACATTGGAATACTGGCCGCGGAAAGCGATCCATTAAAATCTTTAAATTAATTATTGTGGAAAAAATCATCGTTTCAGTTAATTCTATACACGTGTCACATACCATCAGCGTCTGGGCCTGCCTCAAATTGGGACTCGAAAAACAACTATGATGCAGAAACAATATTGCAGTATATCCGCCTACGTCCTGCGCCATTATGGTTTACCTTTTTATACCGTACTGGATTTTTAGGTTAGATTCAACAAACCAAAAAAAAATTGGAGATTTCGGTATGTCGCACTAAATTTTTTTTCCTTTTTTTTGATTAAAAAACTGAAAACCACGTAGGTTCCGTTATGTGGAGTAATTTTGATCTCGTAAGCTCCCTTAAATTGATTTTTTTTACCTTTCTGTTTTTTTTTCGAAAAAAATTATCCAAAACTTGGTACAGTCAGGGGTCTCTAGATGTGCATTTTCGATTTCCGAAAAACGTGCACATCGAGAGGAACATGCACATCGAGAGAGACATGCACATCGAGAGAGACATTGCTCGTCGTACAGATAAGTCTATAAAAATATTTTTGTACATTCCAAATAAGCATTTTCGGTGAAAGAGAATAAGGTTCGATAAATTGTCCAAAAATTAGGTGTCAAATTGACTTAGGGCATTTGAGTAAATCGCTTTTTAGTTAATATTTTAGTATAGAACGGGCGATTTTGGATAGGAATGTAAAAATCTAAATAGCTGATAAATTTTTCACCATTCTGTACTGATTTTTCAGAATCACACGCCAAATCTGCTAAAAAAGATGTCCAACTTTCCCAGATGGATTATGGTCTAGAGATAAATTGCCCACAAATTGCAACATACTTATAAATTTTTATATAGGTACTGTATTATTAAGTTTTGCAACTTTTCACAAAACATTTTTGAAAGTGGTCATCAGTTATAAACATGGAGTTTCATTTTTTGCGGCTCTAGAGCCATGTAAGCTGATTTTATGTCTGATTTTACGTTTATTCTCACCAAACTATTGCGAGCAATATGATATAGTACACATGTTTAGTAATTAGTGTTAGTGAGATTTTGTGGTTACATAATAAATTGATCGATAAAATTTTTTCAACCACAAACGACGACAAAATGTGTAAAATTTGCACCGCAAGCTGTGACCGAAAAAATCGTTCAGAAAAAAAAACTTTTATCTAAAAATACCATTGCCTATGACCCATAGCCGTGGAAAATATAAATTGTGAAATGGTTTTCCATTACCAGAACTACTGACCGTGGTTACGTGAAATTGCCGATGAATATTGGACCTAACCACCGCGGTCGAACATACAATAACACTAATCATTTGGATAAAGTAAATGGACACAATTAAGCACTCAGTGGTTCACCAAAGATGTTAAAAATTGATTACAATTGTATTATTTATAATTAATAAATGGTATAATACTTAAACTATAACTCTACAATATGGGTATCAAAATGAGATTATTGGAAATTATTTTATTATTTTTCTCCCAGCTTACTATAGCGAAAGTAGAAAATTGTATCAATCAAGGTTGACTATTTTAAAAGTTCAACTATATTAATCAATTTATTTATTTTATAAAATACACTACCTAACCATTTGAGATAACACCATTTGGGATAACAATTTGCACTTGAAATAACAATTTGCATTTGAAATAACACATTTTTGTGGGTAAAAAATGTTACCTCAAATGGTTAGTTGGTTACGTAAAACTTAAGGAGGGGTCAGTCACGTTGTGTAGAAACTAATTCGAAAACCAGTAAAGTCGATTTTTGTCATGCATTTGATGTTTTATTAAAATTTAAGGTTTTAATTAATGTAATCAAGTATAATTCAGTAAATAGTTAAGGCTGATTATTTATTTTCCATAATTAATTTTAAATAAATATAGTACTGGCAGCAAAATTTGGACAATCCCCCCTTGCTTGCGCACGACATTTGCAAAGAATTACAAATAAGATGCCAATTTCGCAACTCATTTTAGGTCAACTTACTAATAATGTAGCAACCGAACATGAAGGAGTTGTGACAATGATTGACGACATCACGAGATAAGACAAAGCTCAACCTTACCACCACAGTGACCATATATTCTGTACTCGATTTTTCTTGCGATCAAAAGCAAAATTTTCGTGACAAACTAAACAACATCTATTATTAAGAATTTATAGGGGAAACGTCGAGAGAAGTTTTATGTGATAGATTTTTTAAGGGCATAATATAAAAGGGGCGCAAAGTCTTTCAAATTAACTACTATTAACACCTACTAAATAATCCCCTGCGCCGTTCTTTGCCACACAAATTTGTTCAAGAAGCAAAAAATAGAATGGGAAGGCGCAGTTTTGTAAGGGGTATAAGATATACAGTATATCATATACTATATTAATAATATAATATTATTCATGTTAGACGTTATTCAGTTTAAGTTTATTTACACGCTACCCTTATAGGCAATACTTAAATTACCGTTTATTATACAGTTCTATCGCCCTTTTTTGACACTTTCGCCTGACTCATACGGCCCAAAATCTGACAAGATATCAGATTTTTGCCATGATATGGGCGATATGTCAAGATATGGGAGCACCAACTATTCGACCACCTCTGTTCGACCCGAATAATAAAATTTTAACAAATTACATATGGTCCATATGATATGGATGTTTGAAAATTGTCAAAATATGGGAACACCTAGTCATAGGGCCTAAAATCTGTCAAAGATAGAATTTTTGTCAAGAAAAGGGCGACTCAACTGTACGCGAATTAAACATAATTCTAAATCTTATACAGAACCATTATATTTTGAATATTATTCTTTACGGATAAAAAATAAAAACAATCACTTAAAAAGTAAGCTCCGAACTTCGGAGTCCGAAGGTTCCTTTGATTGGGCGGCATCCACACTTTTCAGTTTTTAAAAACTTTTGTGAAAATTGAAATGTGAAATAACATTTATTTGCCGTCATGTTTCACTTAAAGTTGTTTTATACCATAGACTATGGTCCATAGTATAGTTTATGAAAACTCAGTTGCATCTTTGCAAAATTTAGTAGAAATCTGCATCGTTGTCCGCGTACCAGTTATAAATATGTGTAAGATTGTTTTTCATTCATAACAGGCGAATATTTTTTTATTAAAATAAAAGTATGTATGATAAAGTCTTTCAAGGCAAGTAACCGTACAGAAATCTTACTTTTATATGCCAGATGTATCGTTGTCCAATTTTATACCGTTCGGTTATTTTTTGTCTTTTTGTTGTATACATACATAATTTGTTAGATTTAATTTGTTAGATTTTTTTCATTTTTACGTAAGCGTGGGCAAGACTCTACGTCTGGTGTAGATCATATTAGTTTTTTCACATCAATTGTCTAAATGTGGTATGAATAATTCAGGTAAATAAGAATTGCTTTTATTAGCATACTCTGCCGGACTTCCAACATATTTATATCCAAATGTCTCCAACACATCACCACACACTTGTTCAATGCGTTTAACAGATTCATAAGAAAGGTGTGCTGGCCATCTCTCCAGCATTTGCTCAGCATCTCTCGTTGTTCCATAAAACTGGGGTGTAAAATTTTCATGCTGTTGGGCGCTTCGTCCAAAATTTGGTTGTCTTTTTCGCATCCGTTTTCTCTGTTGTCCTTTGATGGTTTTTTATTCAATATTTTTTATTTAAGCCTAAAGTTTAGGCCCTTAACTTTTATTTAAGCCTTAACTTTTCTGAATGTCAAATAGTCCTTCTCGTTGCCCAACAAATATTAAGATTTCCGTAAAAATCCCATGAAAACGTTTTCTCTGAAAGACGCCGGTGCTTGTTTATATTAACTTGGCCTATTTGACCCTATATTAATATCATTTTTAACGCTATTTTGACATCATCGCGTCAGTCAGAGCTGCAAAACAGGGATATTTTGTAGTTTAAAAAATAGAAAACCACCTTTAGAATTTTCATATGTAAGAATAACCTTATCTCCGAAATCAAGTTTATCTACTAATTTCCAATCATCCGATATCACCGGTGCTCGGCGTCGTCGTCGCATATCACGGCCGGTATTATGTCTTATCCAACTTTCAATGCTTTCGTCGAAGGTCATTTCTGCAAAATTATAAATATATTTTGCCATTTGAATTGGCTGTCGGTTGATATCTTCATATTTTACCAGTAAGTATGATTTGTGGTTTTTGTATTTGTTATGGCTGTGTGTGTTGAATATTATTGTTTTAACACTTGCCGCAACTCAAATATATTTATATTAAAAAAAATTGGTTTTGTTTCTTGCTGTGCTTGACTTAAGTAGATTTACAGTAAACCGTATAAATGTCTAAAGTAGATGCAATTAGTTTATCCTTTCCACAAAGATGTTTTCTTAAAAACTGAAGTGCAAAAACTGAGAAAATTTGGACTCCGACTCGGAGTCTCCGAGGCTTATTGTCTATAAAGCTTGTGTAGGAAAATTGTATGAATTTCAGGATTTTTTTTTTTTCATAGAAAATCTTACTCCAGTTTGGGCTCTTAAGTAAACCTTAATCTTGTCGTATTTATTAACGATATACCGTTACCGGTATACCGCGGTATAAGTTCTGTTATACACCAAATACAGTCCCAACGCCAAATAAGGTACAACTTCTGCCTGAAAAAATCGTAACTTATTTGGGTAATCGTAACTTATTTAGGTAATTGGCTTTTTAAGCCTAAAAATTGGCCTATTTGGCGTGGGGACTCAGGGTTGCAAATAAAACGAGTTTGAAGCGTTTGTCGTTAGTCGTCGTTAGTTGGCGATTTTCCACATTTTTGAATTCCTATTTTTGAAATAACACTTTTTATGACGTTCTTGTTCCTATATGAAAATGATTAATTATCCTATTATCATATATTAAAGTTAAAAAAAAGATACCGACAAACGGTGTTTCGTTTATCGTTTGTGGCTAAGCCGTTTGTCGTTGGTCGGCCTTGGTCGAAATTCCAAAAAACGCGTTTTCGTTTGGTTTGGTTTGTCGACAAACGACGTGTGTCGACAAACGACAAACGCCGTTTGTCGATTTTTGCAACCCTGTTGGGACTGTATTCATGTATGCTTAAAGTAACAGTCAGTTTTCCCGTATACGCACTATACTCTCATTACTGTGTTCACTCATAAGCCCAACACAACCTTTGCATTTGAAGTTTACACGTATTTTCCATGTCGTTTATGATTTTTTCGTCAACTTCCACAATTTTTATTTCATTACTTTCTCGCCTTTCATTCTCCATCATAAAATGTGGTCTCCAAACATCTGTTAAATTTTCGAAATGTGTGAAAGAGTTATTTTGTGGTGTTAAGGACAAATTTATCGCATTTCGAGATCTTGCTACTGCACGCGGATCACGGATTAAGTGAACGATTTTCAGGTCGAACAATACGTCCTCGATGAAATCGTTTATCCACTCAAGTTGGCATATTCGAATGCTTTTAATAACAGTTAGTTTTTTCTTTAATGAGGTTTTAAAATAAGAATTAAAATTTTAACAGCATCTTCAATTTCGAAGTTTTTCAAAATATAAATATTAACAATATTTCAACCCTCAACTTACGACAAACATAATCAACCAATTCAAGGTTTAATGGTCCACGTGTTCCGCATGTAATGTTTTGTATATTATCGAAATCAGCAAACATAGAAGGTTGACAAAGATCTTTTGAATTTTTGATGAAGCATGCGCCAGAATGGAGACATATACCATGGTTGTGTTGTTGTGCTAGCCAAGGTTCAAAAAATATTTATTTAATTAGTCTTCGTATCAAAATTTGTTGTACAAAATCAGACAAAATAATTTCTCTAATTTTGAACCTTACTGGCATCATTTGTTCTTCGGTTTTAAACTGTTCGTAAATATCACGATAATTTGGCATGTCACACATGAACAGCTGGTACAACAGTTTTAATTTCTCCGTTCGAAATTTTTCATTGGCACACTCTTTTCCATAAGGAAATAGTGGTTCAAAGAAATAAAATGTCTCAGGATTTTGATTAAAGAGTTGTCCAAGCATAGATGATCCTGATCTATAATATGCCTGTAGCAATACACCGCGTGTTTGCTGAGGAACCGTTGGCGGATGCCGCATTGCAAATTCTAATTTACAATGTTATGGAAAAGTATTTTTGTATTTCAGCTTAACCTTTAATATTTTACACTAAATTTAGTTTAAAAAATTACTAAAATTCGTCAAAACTTGTAATCCACACTTACGAAATTTTATAACCTATGTAATCATACGGGGTGTCCAACCTCAACTGATACGTTTTGTAAGCCTAAAATAGCNACCTTTAAAAAGGTGTACATTAAAACGTATTTAAAAACACAACATTACCTTATAAGATTTTGTTGTATTAGGACTCTGACGATACATATCTTTTATGGGGTTCTCGTTATTGTGTAGAGTTGGTAATAAAATATCACCATGAATTAAATTGTTATATTTCTAGTTTTCAAACCCCGACTGGAATATAATAGTCAAAGCCAATGTATGGTAACTTGCCGTGTCGCTGCTCTGAAAGGGGGTCACTATTAAGAAATCCCGAATAAGCATCATTCAATGTAAATTCTGGACGCCTTGGCGATTTGTAGGGATTATAACCGGCTGGTATTGGGATATTGCCAGTGTCATATTTAAATATCATATTGGGATGGTATCGTTTTATTTTCTCATAATTATGGCTCATCAAGGCTAAGATTATTCTATATGATTTGTATAAGATTATAAAAAATGGCATAAAATACGTTACGGACTTAAGAAATTGGTTTCAACATTATCGTAAGCTAAATTATACACTACTATACTAATAATATGTATGTAATATATGTATCATTTTCGGTGTTTAAGAAAAAACCGGGTGAATTTTAAGTTCCATGTTAACCTTCACCGGCCTGTCTCGCACTTCATTTTCTTCGGCGACTTCATGAGTATCCTCAGCAGTATCATGGATGAAATACCTTTCACCAATAAGATTTCTAATTTCATCTTCCGTGGGCTTCTTTCCCTCCCACATAAAATCAGTGTTTGATGTTCTTAACTCTGGCTCATAATCGCCCTTATATTTATGTGTCGGTAAAAATCTATTAGATAGACTGTGTTTTCCGCTGAAATGGGACTCGGCAAATATCGAATTGGCTTACCTATTTAATTTCCTAACTTATTTGGCTTGATATTGGTCTATAATTTCTCTAGTGCCCCAGTAGTAATCGCCCATTTTTGGTTAACTATTAGTAGTACTTAAAAAAACACATAAAGCACATAATTTATGTGACAAAAGTCAACTTTGCCGAGCCCTGCTCCAAATAACCAACCAAGGTAAAAACAAAACACAAACCAAGATACTCGTTTTATTGTAAAAATCAAACATTTCATTGTTAACAATCAATTTGGCGATACTTCGATTTAGTCGTTTTTATTTTATGTGACATTTATAACNAAAAGAAAATGGGTGAAAACTCATAAGCACTCATTTTTGGCTTGTTCGTCATTTGGCGCATTTATAATCGCTTCTACAGCCATAATAACGCGTAAGTGAACGTGAGGTTCGTTTTCTAAACTTTGAACTCCAGTTTCCAGGTATTATGCTTTTAATGTTTCCACTGTATAATACTGTATTTTACATGTGGAGCAGTCAATTTATAACCAAGATAAGACAGACGTTTATGAAGAAGTTCAATAATTACAGGGTATGTAAATTTTTTGTAATTTCTGGTAGTATATGTAGCGTATTTCAATTGTAGCTGAATAATCCTCCAGGGCCGAATTATCGAAGCTGTTTTGTCGCAAATTCATTAGCGTTTTTATGTGCTTCTAGTTAATATGGTTTTAGACAGTATCAACATTTATCAAATTTCAGCGTCTACGAAATCAGGTAGGTATGAAATAGTTTTATCGGAATACTCTTCTTCACTTCCTACAAGCTTGTAGCCAAAAGTATCGAGCATATCGAGACATCCAAGTTGGATGCGTTTCACGAAATCGTAAGAGAGCTCCTGAGGCCATCTTTCAAGCACATTGGAAGCAATACGTCGTGTACCAAACGGATTTACTCGAGCGCCGATGCCCTTTCTTTGAGCTAGATTTCGATAAAGTTGCGTTTTTGAACCAAATTGGTGAACCGGTTGGGGCTGCAGCGGTTCTGGTTCAGCGGCAGCGGCAGCGGCATCGGATTCTTCAAACACAAACGGCTCCTCCATTAGAGGTCTATTCATCATGTCGTTTGTTTTTTTCAAATTATATCGAGTTTTTGTGTAATTATGACCCTACCCAGGTTTCGATTTGTTTGCACATGACCGATATATTCTATTTCGCCCATTGTCTATTGACAGAAAAATAGTAGTTTCGAAGCCTGTTCCTGATCATCTTCATAAAATAAAATCTCTTTATCATCGTATTCAATTTTTTCGCGAAGCTCAAAGTTTGCCAAATCAATACTACGTTTATGACGTATGTTTACTTTTGCATGGCCACCCTGCATTTTGGTAGCTTGTCCCGTATTTTTCATAATCCAACTACGGGCTTCACTAGCAAACGACAGACCGAGGAACTCATAAACCTTCCTGGCACTTTCGATCGGCATTCGATTAATATCTTCGTACAGAATTGAGTAATAGTTTTCGCTTAAAGTCGGTTTTGATAGAATTTCTATGTGTTTTTGGCCTCCGTAACTTTTTACGGAAAAATACGCGCCTTTCATATTTCATGTCTCATAAATCTAAAGAAAACCATGCCTAAAAGCATACTTGTCGTGACTCTGCATTTGTAGCTTACACATTGAAGTAACATTCGCAATGAGTTCTTCGTCTGTAAGATTTTTATGTAACACTTTTCTCGATCTAGCAACTGCACGTGGGTCTCTGAATAAGTGCACAATTTTGAGGTTCAAATCATCCTTGTTCATCATATCGTCAAGCCATGTGGCGCTGCAAATTCGAATAGTCTTGACGGCCGTTATTAGGCTGCCCAAACTTAATTTCAATCGTGGTAAAACAAATTTCATAGTGGGTTGTTTATTATCACGCGTCTGACAAAAATTTAACAAAAACGGACTAAAACCACTGAAAAGAAATTAAAAATCTTAGGCTATGTTTTGCGNTGAATAAGTGCACAATTTTGAGGTTCAAATCATCCTTGTTCATCATATCGTCAAGCCATGTGGCGCTGCAAATTCGAATAGTCTTGACGGCCGTTATTAGGCTGCCCAAACTTAATTTCAATCGTGGTAAAAAAAAATTTCATAGTGGGTTGTTTAGGGAGCGCTTCACTTGGGCCGCAAAGCTTCATTTGGGCCAAGCTTCACTTAGGCCGAAAGCTTCACTTGGGCCATAGGGTGGCCCGTCGGCAACCCCCGGCGCCTTCGGCCCAAGTGAAGCTTTTGGCCCAAGTGAAGCATTACCAAATAAAACATAGAAATTCGGCCCAAGTGAAGCATTCGGCCCAAGTGAAGCCCCAATGAAACCATAAAACCCCTTGGCCCAAGTGAAGCACGTTGCCGACGTACCACCCTATGGCCCAAGTGAAGCTTTCGGCCCAAGTGAAGCTTTGCGGCCCAAGTGAAGCGCTCCCGGTTGTTTATTATCACGCGTCGGGCAAAAATTCAACAAAAACGGACTGAAACCACTGAAAAGAAATTAAAAATCTTAGGCTATGTTTTGCGTCATTCATTCCAAGTTTGAAGTTCCAAACTTTTTGAATGAGTGAGATTTCTTGATTTTTCCAGTCTAAATAATGTTTTATGGCCATTTCAAGTTCATTTTGACCAGCCTAGCCGTCATTTTCCGCCCGCGGCACAGATGGTCGGTGACCTCCAAGTTCAATGGACCACAACGACTACATTGGAAGGGCTGATAACCTTGGGGAGCGGGTGGACACAGTTCGGGATTACATAAGTCTTTTGAATTTGGACGAAAACAAGCACCCATATAAACACATATCTTGTCATTTAATTGAAGAGGACGCTTCGGCATATTGGAAAACAATATACGCCAATTTGGCATGTCACATTTTAGCACATTTTCCATAAGTTTCAATTTTTCCGCTTTATAAGCAGGTTCGGCTGAGCAATCGCGTGTGTACGGGAATAACGGCTAGTTAAATATTTTTATGTTCATATGGCGACACTGTGTACCTCGTTCAGCTCCGAACGTCCCAAGTTTTCAATTATGTAATTTTTTATTTATCTTATTAAAAATTTTTGGACATGAACAGAAGGCCCAAGTATGTCACAAGCCAAACTGAGAGGCTTTAACCATCTTTATGGTATATCATTTTCAACGCTAGTTTGACATGGACCGCGCATGGTTGCTCCCATGTTGACAGGTGATATGTAATTTATTATGGTCTTCAACGGAAAGCGATGTTTGTGATGAATTTATCATTAAAAAATCATAATCACGTTGGAACAAATTCTGAGCCATACGCTGTGTTAAACCAAAATATAATTTGTTTTTCGAAAACTTCCAAAAAATTTACAGATTTTTTGCCCAATGCTGACCAAGTCTGGTAGAAAGATTTCTAAAATTACCTCAAACTGGTAAAATACATCCGGATGTTGATTGAAGAGTTGGCCCAGAAATGAAGAGCCCGATCGATAGTAAGTGAGCAAAATAACACCATTCTTTTGATGAGGTCTCACTGATGTATGCTTTAAACCAAATTCTTTGTAAATTTTTGTCAGCTCTGGCGTTTTCTTAAATGCGGCAGGAATGTACTCTGTTAAATACGGAACTTTCCCATCCCGTTGATCATGGGACGTTTTATTAAAATCGAGTAGCGTATCGAAATCAATTTTCACTTCTGCTTCCGTGGGCGTGTCAACTTCCCACATAAAATACTTGGCACGATCTTCTTGCTTGTATTCTCCCTGATACTCATGAACCGGTAAAAATCGGTGTTTGTGACTCTCTGAATCAGGGATGGAAATCTGAATCAATACACTGTGTACTTGCAATTCGTTTCAGCAAACTTACAATTACAATTACTCCAGATTAGTTTTATTTGGACATTTTCAAATATGTATACTTGATTCTACAAAAATAAATACAAAGAAATTTTATGGAGGAGGTAATTCCTAAATAGTATGGTCAAGATGTATGATCTAACCTACGCGTTTTAATCAGATACTAATTTATGTTATGGATCCCACCAAAATAAAACTCCTTTAAAGACTTCTTAGCCAAAAAATGAAGAACTCTGTTATATTAATAATCCCAATTTAATGAAAACTGGAACTCGAAAAATGTAACTTAGACAACAAAAAACGCAGACTGTTTTACTCCGATTTTTCTAACATAATCCAACTTTTGTCTTATTGCATGATGACAAAATCATATTATTTCCATCCCTACTCTGAATACGCTCTTGATGGAACAATCCACCAACCTGCGTAAAAGGAACACAGAACCCAAGTTATAAATCGTATTCTCTCAAACGTACTCAAACAAACAAAAAATTTCATTTTTTTTTAATTTTTTTTATTTCTACTTCCGTTTCAACTATTTGTCAACTGAAAAATCTAGTTGTCACAAACATTAGGGCTTATTATGTGCAATAAAAATAAACTGATTAAAATCGAAACGTTCACACAAAATGAACGGCCATTGGACTTTTCGCCGTCGAACTTGCCGCGGGGAACATATTAGTCGAATACTTGTTTACCGCCAAAATTCAACTTTTTCTATATCAAAGACGCAAATGTATAAGCACCTTAAATTACACTATTTTAAGAAACAGATCGGTGCCGCGATAAAGAAATAATATAGACTTTTAATTACCGATATAATTGTATAGTTACTAAGCACAAAATAGCACCTGCATTGACAGTCTCAGCTTCCCGTTCACCCAGGACCATCTGTTTCAGTTTCTTTATTAATGATTCGAGATTCAGATTGTAAAAACTTTTGAAATCTTTTCTCAGATTATTAAAAAACAGACTGTAAAACCCTAAAGCTTCCGTTATGTTGCACTGTTTTTTTTTATATTGTATGTAGATTAAAACCCGTAGGACATCCGCGGAACTCCGTTTTGTAACATAACTTATGTTGCACTCGATTATTTATTTCACAGTTTTAACGGGAATTATGGTTTTCGTACAGATTACTGATAGTCTGAATTCCATACTTGAGCTTAAAAATAATGACTTGATTGCCGCTAATAATGTGACATTTAAATGTCATTTGCCTACATGTGGCGTTCATTGGAACTTAGCCAAAGTCGTGTAGGGCGAACAATTCAATTATACTTTGTGAAGAAATTCTATATAATATAGACTATATTATGTAGTCTTTTTATATAAGATAATTTACATAGATCAAACAACAAAAAAAATTCAAGGTAAATATTTACAAATCAAAAATAGTGATCTCAAGGGTTTTGCGTTAAGGCCCCAACAAGAGTTGAACGAGGATTATACCCACACAAATTAAATTTTTTGCAGTACATATGTCAGTTGAAAGCCAATACACAAATAACCCGGTAGCCGGCCACTTTTGGACCAAAGTTTTTTCAGANAAAAATATAAATTTTATTTCCGTAATGAATATTAATTAGTCATTTATTGGAGCTCGGAAACCTCAAAAAAGAGGTTATTTGCAATTAATAGTTATCACGCACATTTTTTTTATGTCTTTTTTTTTCAAAAATGTTGAGTAGTCAACGGTCAATTAGCCTGCAAAAAATGAACCTCGTACGTCATCCAGTTAACCGTTTGTGAATTTGTGGTTTTGTGGTCAAATCGACCAAAAAGTGTCCAAGGGTGGTCGGAGAGCTTTCGAGAGTATGCTCATTCGATTCAGGACCATCGATTTGCTTATAATGAATAATGACGTAGGTAAGAACACAAAGAGTGATGATGCGGACAATCTTCCGCATCTGTGTTCACGGAACTTCTTTAAATATGTGTTTGAAGGTTAACCGGACATTTTTTGAAAAATTTTAGTGACCATTTAACAGCGCACCCTGTGTAGTTATATATTTTGAGAAATGTGTAAACTTTAATTGGTTTTTTTCATTCATTTATAATTAATTTTGAGTCATAATTCCCATGAATTTCCAAGTTATAAACGTTCAAGATTCATAATGAATAGTTAAAATAGAAACAACTCGATATTCTTTAAACTCAGTCTAGAAGTTTTTACATGAATTCTCACTTTAAACTTAATTAATTGGATAGCTAATTAGTTCCATTTCCTTATTAATGCAAGGCAAAAAAATACAAAAAAGACTTTGATCTAAAAATAATTTTTTAAAGGTAGCTATGGAAGCTTTAAAAGAGGAATACGCTGAACTTCAACATACGTTTGATCAATTACCTTCATGGGTCGCGCAGCAGTATTTGACACAGTTTGAGGATCAGGTACGAATTTTTAGTATAATTTATACATTACGTTTTCAATAACCGCTTGTCAACCAGGGCTTGAAAAGGGGGTTTTTGAGCGTTTGTTGTTTCCCTCAATTTCGCTTTCCGTCCCTTCGCTACCCACTTGTGCTACTGGTGTGGGTAATGAGTTTGTCACCGAGCTGAACGGACTTGTCGTTTATTGAGTTATTGGACTCGTCAATATACGACTAGTCCCGTTCAGCTCGGTGACAAATTCGTTACCTACACGGTGTAGGCTACACCAGTAAGAATTTCCAACGCCATACCCAATTATGTTTATACATGTATAAACATGTATGTAGTTGTTGACGTTTTATGGTGCTAACATAATTCAAGTTTAATGATTTATTACATGGATTATTTTTCCGAGTATCTAACACCAGATATATCAGAAAGTCGTGCCTTGGAAGATTAACAGTTCCTCCTAGTTTTGCTTACTGGATTATCATATTTTATGCATCAAACGATGACCAGTAACATAAACACCAAATGATCAGTACGTGTGAACAAAAAAAATGATATATAACCATGGACGTTTACCTATTAAATGAGAGCGAATCTTACGTGTTTCAGAAAATTTCTACTAATATGGTACACAAATATTCAACATGTTGCAACATTTGTCACATTTGGTATATTTCGGATATACGATATACACCACCTACCCGCTTAAAGTAACAATCTGTTTTTCGCCTACGCACTAACTGCTAAATTTTAGCAGCTAAAAGTAACAGGTTGGCCTACATGCTCGAAGGAAGCTCAAAAAGTGGGACACAAAACTGTTACTTTGAGTGGAACAGTTACTTTTATTCGCAGGGGGAAGTGTGTGCATATATGCACACGACTTGGTTTTTCGTCGATTTTTGCGTAGGTTGGATATTTCAAACAGCTCTCTATCGGGCCCTGGTGGCCCAAATCAATTTCTTAATAGTCAGATCGACGTAGTTTGACGAGCTCTACAACTTGGCTTCACCAGTTTTACCAGAATTATTGCGAATTATTGTGAATTTTTAAGTGCGTGCGTACGTGCACACAATTTCCCCCTACGGGTTATCAAAAAGTCCTTCCCCCTGAGAGTTAAGCAAATCGGTAGGTGGTGTATATGAGATGTTAACAGTCCCGTATACGGAGCTATGCATAGATCGATTGGTGGAATACAGAGGGACAGTCTGTTTTACACAACGATATTTTTGTTTTTTTTTTCATGAAAAAATAATTTTCCGAAAACTTGTTTCATGAACAACAACAAAAATTTGATAAAAATAGAAAAAGTAACATAACTAAATATAATAAAACATCCATCTGCACCCTGAAATGGTGAAAATATTGGTAATGCGTTTGAAAGGAGNATATTTCAAACAGCTCTCTATGGGGCCCTGCTGGCCCAAATCAATTTCTTAATAGTCAGATCGACGTAGTTTGACGAACTCTCCAATTTGGCTTTACCAGTTTTACCAGAATTATTGCGAATTATTGTGAATTTTTAAGTGTGTGCATACGTGCACACAATTTCCCCCTACGGGTTATCAAAAAGTCCTTCCCCTGAGAGTTAAGCAAATCGGTAGGTGGTGTATATGAGATGTTAACAGTCCCGTATACGGAGCTATGCATAGATCGATTGGTGGAATACAGAGGGACAGTCTGTTTTACACAACGATATTTTTGTTATTTTTTTTCATGAAAAAATAATTTTCCGAAAACTTGTTTCATGACCAACAACAAAAACTTGATAAAAATAGAAAAAGTAACATAATTAAATATAATAAAACATCCATCTGCACCCTGAAATGGTGAAAATATTGGTAATGCGTTTGAAAGGAGAATATTTTTGATATAGAATATTGTTTTGGCCATGAGCGATGTCATGCCAAGAGTTTTCGTGTTTGGTGTAACGATTGAATTTGGCACCGCATATCATAGCAAGAATTTGTTACGCCCAACTTACGGAATTCAATCAAACTTGATCATTGATTAATATTGGTCCATAGAGAAATTTCACACCAAAAAAGTGGATTTCTACTAGGGAGAATGTCAGGAAAAAATACGCCCGAAGTCAGGCGTGGGAGAACTACACGAGGCTCGTTTGGACAAGGGGTAAAATGACTTAATAATTTTAACTCTCATGGAAATTATCCCGTATATTTTAAAAATAAAAATACAATTTCGTTATTATTATTTTTAAATATAACATAGAAATAGATTAACTTTCATATGGCAACGAATACTTATTCGAATTTTATTGTACGCTTTTATTTTATTGTACGCTTTTATTTTTTTCCCGAAATTTTATATCAAAGCTTTCCCTCAACCATAAATATGTTTTCTAAGACTATACATACATGTATAAGTTCGAATAGTATAATAGAATTTCTAACCACAACTTTTAACTACGTGTGCTTTCTAATACTATTTTTGTAATTTTAAAAGTTAAAAATACTTTTTATACACAAAATGTTTATACATATTTGTATAGATTGGCGGCGAAACTCTTGGCGGATTTATTGGATTCGCCAACCTTCCAAATCAAGTCCATCGTAAATCTGTGAAAAAGGGCTTCGAATTCACATTGATGGTTGTTGGGGAATCGGGACTTGGTAAATCGACATTAATAAATTCATTGTTTCTCACGAATTTGTATCCAGACAGAGAATTACCCGATGCCGAAGCTAAGGTATTTGATATATAATGCATTTTTCTAATATTTAGTCACTTAGCATGGGTGTATTAAAACGGGAAAATTTCATTAAAAAAATAATAATTAATTTAATCACAATTAATTATTATTTTAGTAGCGAAATTCCATCGTTTAGTTTGAAACTTGTGCAAGCGAAGTGAAAACTAAAAAAAATCGTTTGTTTGATTATGGCTTTTGAATTAAAAGTTTTGATTCTCAATGATAAAAAAGTGAAAACTCTTTACTCAAGAGTCACAATGCCAAGTAAAAGAAAGGGCGTCAAGTAAGGGTAGTTAAAAAAAACCGACACCTACCTTTACTTGGCCCCCTTTACTTAACATCTGATGTTAACATAGTTAGCTTTTCATCTGTTTTATGCTGTCGTAGTTTTCTAATTTGGGCAAATACTTTAACATCACGTAAGCTCATCGTGATGCTGAAAACCGTCCCGAGCAAAAATCAATAAAAATAGGCATCTTTAGCCTAAAGATGTTAAACGTCATGTTAAAGACTTCATGTTAAAGACTTTCGGGCCTGATAATTATTTTTTGTGAATTAGTAAATCGTGTTTAGATCAAGCAAACAGTTACAATGGAAGCCTCAACGGTTGAAATTGAGGAACGTGGAGTTCGTCTTCGCCTAACTGTAGTCGACACTCCCGGTTACGGCGATGCAATCGACAATACAAAATGCTATCAGCCCATTTTAGAGTACATTGATTCTCAATTCGAACGTTACTTGCACGATGAAAGTGGTTTAAATCGACGTAATATTTCCGATAATCGTGTACACTGTTGTTTCTATTTTATTTCGCCCACTGGACACGGATTAAAGGTTTGTTTTAAGATTTTTATACTATGTTTCAAACATTACTCCATCTCTATTTCAGGTCCCACATATAAATGACAGGCTAGTTATTCACTTTGGTAATATATTCTGAGTTTTAAAGTCCCTAAGAGCTATTTTCTACAGTTTAAAACTCTTGGTCTCACTATAATTTATAGTGCGAAATTAAGAAAGCCAAATGAGCATCTTCAGCCGCAAGAGTTAAATTTCCGATTCGTATTTTTATCAAAAATTGTCGATTTATCGCTTTGGTCCGTCATAAATTTGTTAGTCTGTATACGAAAATACTATTTCATTGTTACTAATCATTAAATATGAAATTTTACTTTCAAGCCATTGGATATCGAATTTATCAAAAGTCTTCACAATCGAGTAAACATTGTTCCTGTTATTGCAAAGGCCGACACATTGACCAAAGCCGAAATAAATCGCCTAAAAAAGCGTATTTTGGATGAAATCGGAAAACACAATATTAAAATTTATCAACTACCCGATGTAGAGGAGGATGAAGAAGAAGACTATAAAGAACAGACTCGCGTACTTAAGGTAGTGTGAATTAAACTTGAAATCTTAAAAAAAGAAAATGTTTCCTATTGTTCCGAATAATATTCATCGAAACTTTTTTTTGTTAAATACAGTTTGATTCACTTGTCTAATCATACTAATCATTTTAATACAGGAATCAATACCCTTTGCCATTGTTGGATCAACACAAATGATTGAAGTTAAAGGCAAAAAAGTACGAGGTCGTTTATATCCATGGGGAGTGGTGGAACTTGAAAATGACGAACATTGCGACTATCTCAAACTTCGTACAATGCTTATGTGAGTATTATTTATTCAATAGCTCTCAAAAATTGAGTTGAAAGCTGTATCAGCGATTGGTTATGTTTTTATATTTCGGTGGGGAAATCGTTATAGGAAACAAAACCAGGGGACGCACCTAAACCGGCGCTGTGCGCAATGCTCTTTATGATAATTGTCTTCTTCCAGAAATCTCATTATGAGAAAACACGTAATCATATTAATAAATTTAAAAAAATTCAAATTCAGCTCACATATGCAAGATCTACAAGAAGTAACACACGACCTACATTACGAGAATTATCGCGCGACGCGACTAGCAGATGGATCGGACGGCGAACACGCTGGTCAAGGTCTTAAGGATTTGAAAGGTGAGTCCATTTCCTGGTGTAACTCCCCTTTTGACCGGGAAATAAAGTTTTTGACACATACAAACGCATACGGAATTAAAGTTAATAAGCTCCAGAAAAAAGACCGGGATTGAATTTGTACGCCTGAATCAGGTGACCGTGATTTGTACTACATCACTTGAAATACGTTTTGTGATACGAAAATTTAGAAAATTTAAAAAATATATTACTAGTATATAAATATTTTAGTCCAATTGGATTCCTATACACGACCTGGCGATGCCAAAGAAATTAAACTGCGCGAAAAGGAGGCAGAATTGGCACGTATGCAGCAGTTACTTGAGCAGATGCAAATGCAGTTGAAACAGCAACAGACTGGACCTAGCCAAAGTACTCATAAACTATAATATTGATTTTTACACATAAAAGCGAATAACATATCGCCGATATGATATCGGGTATCGTCTATAAGTACAACTGTTTACCACGACATTATGGTTGACTAACAGGTAACGGTTCGTCTGGAAAAGACTCAGTATATAGATACAGTATATAAATATCTTGACACACAGTCATCGTGGACATACGAAATTCGTATGTGGCATACCCGGTATATCATATACCGTATATGTCACATGTGGTATACTGTATACCGTACATACGTATGTCACATATCTTATTGTGTATTCTAGAAAAATATTTTTTATAAATTGAGTACTAACACGCTGTTTTTAAACCCCATAAAATTTTCATGACTTGTTTTATTTTTAAATAAATTTCAAAACGTCACATTATGTCATACCTTTTATCATCTTTCAATTGTTCGGTCACTCCCTGTCACCAAAAAACCGATTTAATCAGTCAAAAACCGCTCAGAATTCGTTTTTTGTTCAATATCGTCATGATTTTAAAACGCGAAAAAAATTTTTAGCGGAAATGCATATTTCTCCATAAGTGCGGCACTTAAGAGGACGGGACTGTAGAACAAAAATATTTTAAAAGAAGGAAATAGCTTTTCGGTGATTTGCCTTTCGGTGATTGGTCGATCGCGCTCAAAAACGACCAATGACAGGCCGCATAGGCCTCATACGCGGTGTCAAGCAACGTTACCAAAAAGTGGTAACATTATTTTTTTTTTTCGCGTTTGAAAATCACTGCGATATATGATAAGATACTTCACGAAGACTTTGCGATATGGTATCTATTTCTCCCTTGATGCTCATTTTTTTCGAAAATAAAATAAATAATCGACGTTTAGATGATCGGAAAATTTTTGTACACAACCATATTCCTAATGAACCGATGCCAATTAACAATTATATTTATGTGATTAACTACTGTGGTGGAAACCACTTTTGCATGTTTTGTTTCTTTATTTCGCATACTAACTTTGTATACTCTATAAGCAAACTTTC
The DNA here is from genome assembly GCA_004367875.1 of Oikopleura albicans. Classification (NCBI taxonomy): domain Eukaryota; kingdom Metazoa; phylum Chordata; class Appendicularia; order Copelata; family Oikopleuridae; genus Oikopleura; species Oikopleura albicans. The sequence continues at coordinate 554,835 of SCLG01000024.1, forward strand.
TTTATTAAAGAAGGCTTAAAGCTGGCAATTTACTAGCGATCCGATCACATTTTTATAAAAGAACGATCTTACCGGTTTAGAACAATTTAATAGCACTTGACTGAAGTGTGCGTAAAATCAATATTGTTATATACGGTAATTAGTCTTTGGAGTTAGTCTGGGATTTAGTATTTGATGTTATTTAAAAAGATGTATTTCTATAGTTACGGCATGCGTTTTATTTTACTGCTGCTGCCAGCCTTCAAATTCCTCCTACCATTTTTCCTAAATCGCGATGATTATCACGTTTTTTTACTTTCTTTTTCTAAATAAGGAGTTCAACTGATGAATTCGGGAACCACTTAACCAATAAGTGTTTTTTTCTCCAAATCACTTATACATGTATTAGATAAATGATTTGGAGGTTTTTTCATCCATCGCACATGTGGTTTCAAACCAAATTCTACTATCTACAGTAGGCTGCCCCAAGTTTTTGAGTATGAGAGTACCAGAAACAATATAAAAAATCCAGAATATACATTTTGTAGCTTTTTTGAAACTATTTTCGAAAAAAAAAATTCGAAAATTTTTTGTCGAAAAAAATCACAAAATCGTCGAAATCGCCCCCTAGGGGTTATAATTCGGGGGTCCTGTAATGAGATTTTTTTATCAGTGGATCATGCTCTAT
>SCLG01000024.1:580070-595674 GCA_004367875.1 Oikopleura albicans
CAAAAAGTCTGGTCGGTAGACAAAATCGTTTCAGAATTCCACTCGTTGTCAATGCTTATATGTAACATATTTTCTTCCAAATTAGTCCCATAAATAAGTTCCCCGTAGGTATTTTTGTGTTTACGGTGTATTTTCCACAAATTTAACTCACACGAAAATAATTCCACAAATCGTTCATAATCGGACAATGCAACGTCACACGATCCCCATTGTTCTTGAAAAAAACATGCATATTCTTTTGACCGCCCTGATTTAAGCGCAAGAGCCTCGAAAATTGTAGCACGAATGATGTTAACGCTATTTTTTGTACTGGACCGTTGTTTATATGCCTCAAAATCTAATACTAACCGCAAATCCCTTAATATATCACATTAATTTTGTATACTTGTTAAATAAACTTCAACGATTTATCTAAAAAAAGTGCGCCATTAATAGGTAGCCTATTATTAAAAAAGCGACGAGTATGTCTGCAAATAAATAACTGTGTAGGCGTTGCGGCAAATATGCCTGTTAACAGTGCACGTTTTGAAATTCAACACTTACCCTAAGTCTTTGTTTTCGGTAGTATATTTTTTGGATAAAAAATCGATTTTTGGCCAATCAGGATTTCCATAACCTTGACGAGATAAAATAAGTTCATCTTTCATGCTTCTTTGTCGCCAAATATTAATTCGAGTTTTGAATTGTTTCTCTATTTCTTCTATATTTGACAATTCAGGACACGACTGTCGAAAGTTTTCGAACGTTTTCGTATCTTTTCGAAGTCGACATATAAATACACGGCGAGTCGATTCGGAAAAATTTTGATTCTTTGTTTTTTCTCGCAATTGTAGGAAAATAAGTAAACCACCATATAAATCCCATTGAGGGTCACACTTGGTCTTCGCATCACCACGAAAAAATCTACAATCTGTAGTTGGGGCCATTATTGGCATATCAGTCTAAAAAGAACTGAAAAATGTCATAAGCATTATGTGTTAGTTAATAATTGATAAATTGAATGGAAAACTACAAACACAAATATTCAATAATTAAATTTATTAGGATATTTGTACAGACAAATTCCGATCAAATTTGAGATATTTTTGTGTGACAGGCATCCAGCACAGAAATAATTTATGAGTGAGGGGCTCGTCAAATTTAACTTTAACAGATAAATGACCCTCTTTATTTTCAAAATCTTCAAAGGTCTCCACAATCATAAAATTGTCGGTAATGTATGTTTTTTCGTCAAGTAAATCTTCTGAACTGTCGCCATATTGTCCAGTCATGTTCAACCAACGTCTATAAAACTGGTGATAAAAATTCGTTCCAGCATGTGATACTACTTTTAATGGATAATGAACACTTGTTTCTCCATCTTGTAGTAGTGAAAACTCTCGCATGCCGTGTATTGTCATTTTACTTGAACTGTACTTGAAATCGTTGCCAAATCGAAATGGTTCCATCAAGAAAAACGCAACAAATTTTGGAAGAGCGCCTTGTTGAATTGGAATATGATGTTCCATTAATCCATCATCAAGGACTCGATGTCGGATATGAGACGAATCGAAAGGAACGCTTAAACCATTTGCTGCGATCTCGGAAACTTGTTGAGTAAGTTTTGTTGAATAGGCCCAACAAATATTCAGAACAGGCTCGATAAGAGTAATTGTGGAAGTGGGATAGGCTATTATATCCTCTGAAATATCCACGAGCGCTTTTTTCGCACTAGCACGATGATATGATAATCGAACATGTACGCCAGCCGGGAGAAGTTGATTTTCGTAGGATAAACCATGATTAATTGGAACAGCGATTTGATAACGGTAAAAATTTGCGTCGATTTTCAACAATTTGAGGTGTATCTTTCAGTTCCGAGCTGTCTAAATTGACATCATCAAAATGACCTTCAAACTTCATTTTACGCAAATAACCAGGATTCCGAAATAATTTGTCGTTAATGTGAGATGTTAAGTCGTTATCGTTTGTAGAGCATTTAAAAGAACAATCTTCATATTGAATGTTCAGGTCCAAGTATTCAAAAAGCTAAAAAATAGTTAGCCTAGAAATTAAATGAAATAAATTACCTTTTGTCCAAAATTGTTGTCGGGAACAAACAATTCTGGAAGTTCAACATAAAATTGAATAAATGATTTCCCAAGAACTAAACATCGTTTGTCAGCATCGATACTAAATTCCAATAAATTCTCGTTATTAAAAAGAGCAGGAATAGGCACAACACGGTGTAGATTATCATGATCCATGTTGAATGATACTAAATTGTGTTAATCCGTAGTATATATACTCCAAAGTGAAATGCATAAACTTCTTAAGCAAACAATTAATTTGTTATGTTTACTCAACGGTAAATAAACAATAAAATATTATTATTTATTCGAGTTGGTCAACGATGCGTAACAAAAATTTACAGTAGAATTGACCTTATGTTGAAAAAAAATTCTTTTCAATATTCAAGTGTAATAGTAAAGGGGAAAATAAGCAATTGGTATTAAAAATAATGTATTTCACCGACTTAGAAAATACAAAAATAAAGAACTTCACAGCAGAGTAATTTTGAGTACAATTTTATTTAAAAAAGAATAAATATTGACGTGCCCTTACCTAAATTAATTATACGACGAAAACGTAAATGTTAGTATTTGATTCTAAATACATGCTATTTATATGCTTAAGTAGAATATTTTCAGTCGATATGCACACAATTAATTTTCGTTGTTTACACAAAGCAAGATAAACAACGCGAGGTTTTTTATTTACCCAACCGAGTTTGTCATGTTAGACACTATTCTTTTTAATTGATCATATTTGAACTTTCATGGTTGTTATATAAATAAAACAAAACAAAAATTTATATAAAAATTTTTTATTCGAAAATTGAATCAAATAATTGTTCGACCTTATCGTCGTTTTTCAGAAAATTACAGGAAAAATTACTTATTATAGTTATAAAATCATAACCGAAACAGCGTAATTGTAAATATAGCAGACAAAATTTAGCACATTTTTCGCTCACATCTGACTGTATTTTACTACACATATGAAGAGTTTTACAAGGCAAATGTTCAGCAAGAAATGCACATACAGAAGTAAATATTTTTTTGTTCTCCGGGCCAAGCGGATCCATGACGTCTATTGTTTTTTCAGTGATGTAGATTCCAATTGCATGTTCTTTTTCGACGACAATAAATCCNACCTAATTTAGGGGTTCTTGGTAAGATAAAGTAATTTAGCGAATTGCGCAATACATTTTTCGTTTTTGACCAATGAGAATTCGACATTTGTGGAAAAAACCCAAAAATGATGAGTCATAATTTATATGAGTTATAATTTATAGTAATAATAATAAAATAAATAGAAGATTTATTAAAAACCGGAAATTGAAACTATATTTTAAATATTTTTGTAAACCTTAACAATTGAAAACAAAAACGTAATTCGATTTTCATCTTATTTTTCTGAATTCCTTTTTTTGGTTCAAACTGGTATTACTTATGAAATTCACTAGTAAATAACACTCTCAAATTGAGAGTCTCAATATCATTTGAGTTATGAAAAAAAAGAGAAATAATAAAAATTTGAAATGAAAAATGGCTCGGTTAATATCACACAAATTTGTACACAATGATAATGACACATTACGGTGAAAGTGGCGAATGTAAGTAAAGGGGTCTAGAAGTGGGTTTGAAAAAGTATTGTTACCCCAAAAGGGTGAAAAATTCGTGATACAGGGGGTCAAATAAGAGTCAAAGAAGAGTCGCTTTCGCCAAATAAGGGTCGCTTTCGCCAAATAAGGGTCGCTGTCTCCAAAAAAAATATTATTGCTCAAAATATGCGTCACTGATTCATAAAATCAAATAAATAACGCAAAAAACAACATATTTACGAAAAGTAAGAACACTAAACTATACATTCACCATCAAAAACGTGGTAAGATAATCCAAGCTTGGTAAGATAACCTATCAGGGCGTAGGCGTAAACCTCAAAACGTTTTGGTCCAAAAAGTGGTAAGATAACCCAATCTTGGTAAGATAATGTGTGGTAAGATAACCTGTTAGGTGGTGTATACATATCTTTATGAGTAAAACACTGCGCCATTATCTATCATTTTCCATGATTTTCCACTTTTTTTCAATTCTATTTTGAAAGATAAAGGTTATTTGTTTCAGTGTCCGGGCCAGTCAAAAATTCAAATTTGCCGAGCTCTGGGTGTTGTTGTTGTTGCTGCCGCGAACGCAGCATTGTTCATAGTTGCAGATATTGCAGTACCTGCCATAAATCCAACTACACCGCCAAGCGCAGCACCTACTCCGACACCAATAAGGGTACAACTCCAACCTAANTTACTGAGTTCACGACCAAATTTTTAGGGTATACTTGAAGAAGTTTTATATACCTATAGCAGTTTTGTTATATCCATGAGTTACCCAGATATTGCCATTGGTATCATTTTTGATGGAAAATGAAGATCCCATTTGACTTGGGATTATTTGAAAACGCTTTTTGAAATGATGACCTAGCAAATAATATTTATATGTTATTTATATTATAAAGCGTACACTGAAAAGTCAATTTATATAACAAATGCCTGAAATTTCAAATCTGTCTTTTAAATAAACACTGTGAGAGTGACTGTGAGAGTAACGTCAGAATAGCGTTACAAATCATAGGAAAATTTCTCAAAGCCTCACAGTCCGATATTCCCCATACCGTATGGGCTATACGGTATATGTTTTTAATTGTTCAATGATCAGTTAGATATTCATTTCAAACTTTATTGGAGTTTTTTTAATTTTATTCGATATATTTTTCAGATCAACTCATTCCAAAAATATCGGTGACGTAACGAGTTGACACTTTTGTTTTCGATTTTTTCGTCAAAAACTGTCAACTTGTGACAAACTGTCAACTTGTTCCATCACTTTTGCCCCATTTTTGCCTATTTTTGCCCAAAAAACTCCCAAAAACTGTCAACGTGTGACGAACTGCCAACTTGTGACGTGTCAGCTCGTTACGTCACCGACTGCAGATTTCATTACAGCTAATTATACACCATACATTGTCATCTTACCTCTTTTTGAGCACGTATACTGGTAAGATAACAGGTCAGGTGGCGTAGGTAACATAACGTTAGCCTTACCTTACCAAAATAAAGTGCATTTAATCGAGTTCAATGACGAAAAAATTCGTCAGAAGTTAAAACAATGCCAATTTTGCTTTCTCCTGGGTGATTTTAACCCGCTTTCGATGCCAGGCATTGCTTCCACTTCGTTCATTTTTGTCCGTTCCGGGTGCATATCTATTTCATATGATCCACATCACATTTCACATTATAGGCCCGTTGCTTCTCGCTAGATCTATAATGAAAAGTCGTCGTTATACGAGTTCAATCAGTGGGCCATTTCGGACAGGCGTTACCAATCTGAAATGTCACGACCCAGCCTAATTATTATTCACAACCAGGCGCGCTTTTCTTATGACTTCATTTTGCGGTGTTAAACGAAAAAAGAATGGCCCTATTCAGCACAGGGGGTGCTCCGATTTGCTCGCGCTGTTTTTGCTCTTCACGGCGGATTACAAATCAAGCTATATATACCCGGCAAAAATCCCAAACTGACATCAACCATTTCCACCTTATTCGATAAGAATAGGTAACAAACGGAAATTGAACAACAAGTTAAAACAACAAACAACAAGCCGGAATGAAACTTTTCAACATGATCCCATTCGTTGTATTTGCGCAAGAATCGCTTACAACCGAATTTGATTATGGACTTGTTGAGGGGGACTATAGCTATGTGACTGAGACGGTTTTTGACCCGGAAAACGCACAACGAGGCAGAAAGAATAAAAAGAAGCAGAGAAGTACGTAACACTTTGTTTGTAGTGGAAAAACTGTTTCAGTGATTACGCTTAATTTTGACTTATTGATTACGCTCACAATTGCGATAAATTTTTTTGTATTGAAAATCATACAAAAGAATACAGGGGATTACTTAATTAATTCGACGCAATTGTCATGTGAACTAATGAATAACAAACGGGGTTGTTTTTGTGTGTGTTTGCGTCGAATTCATGAGTAATTATCGATATGTGTAACCATTGATGGTTATCAAATTTCGTATTTCAGAAATAAATACTGATTTCAAAATATCTGGCTTACAAATCCAGTATTAAGGTCTCATTTTCAGAACACCTATTTAGCTCACATATTCAACTCACTTGATAAGTTAACAAATGTAACTGGAATTTTTATCACAAATCTTCAGCTCAAAAAAATGTGACTGAACAAATCCGTTTACATAAATGGCTAACATATCTCACTTTCATTATGTTAATGTATTCAATCATATTTTATCATACGTAACACTAAGTAGTATTATACGTTATCTAAGTTTGTGAATTTTCACAAAGTAGTAGTTTCTATCCAATGGAATCTATTTTGGCCAATTTAGGGAGTGACAGTGTAAATGACAAAAATAGTTTGATAAATTCTGTCGTTTTTAGAAACAACAACAGTTGCTTACGTTGCGCCGGATACAACCCTAGCTCCCACCACCGATGCACCTACCACTCTTGCGCCGACAACGACTGAGCCAACGACTGAGCCAACAACCAAAATAGCCGTNACTGCTACCGGAAAAACAACAACAGAGCCAACAACACCAGAAGAAACAACTGAAAGTACATCAGAAGCAACAACAAAATCGGTAGCGACTGAAAATACAACAGAACCCACAACCAAGCAATCCGAAACTACAACGGAACCTACCACACAGCCACAAGGGGCCACAGGGGAAACAACAACTCAAAATGACAATTCACAACAAACAACAACAGTTGCAACTGGCACACTCACCACCACTAGAGATGGAACAACAGCCGAGGGAACCACGGAAGACTTTACGGTATCATCATTTGCGGTAACAACAACCGAAACAACATCAACAACCACAACCACCACTGAAATGGTGACAACATCAAATTATCCATTTTCAACAAAAGTTGAAAATGAGAATGACAATGAAAATTATAACAACGATCAATACAGTGGTCTTAAATGTTGGGCATGTGATGCGCCAAATTTTGAAGAATGCGAAAAACGGGGAAAAGTTATGAAGTGTGGCGGCGGACAGGTAAGAAATTAGGCTTAAAAAATTTTAAATCAAAAAAAAATTTGAAGTTATTTTATCACACTTATCTGGCAAAGGTATCTTGCCAGAAATAACACAGGGTGCGCCGTTATGTTTCACGAAACAATTCTAAAAACAGTGAAACATAATGGCCAGAGCGGACAAAAGTGAAACATAACGGCGTAGGGCCTAACATATAAAGATATATAGGGAAAATATATATCTCAAAAAAGTGAAAAATATCAGCATGGGCGGGAAAAAAAGTGAAACATAACGGGGTTATTCTGTATTTTAAAAAAGAAATTAACTCATGGAGGCGCATCATATGCGGGGCGCCGCGCATGACTATTTATCTCTTTTTTATTAAAAAACAAATAATTTGGCTGAAAAAAATTTACTGAAACCTATTTAAACTATTTCTTCAAGGACACGTGTATGTTGGAAGTTCGAAAACGCGGTAAGGACTATACTCAAGTTTGCATGGGTTGCAAATCAAGCGAAGTTTGCGAAAACCAAAAGGGCAATAATTTTATGGGAAATCGACCGTCTCAATTTCAATGCAAAGTAAAGGCAAACCGGGACCCCCAAGGGCCCTCGGTCTGTCGCCAATGTTGCCATACGCCTTTTTGCACCGGTAATCAAAACGATAATGGCGAATTCTGGATGCCGGAAACATACAGTGACTGGACCGAAGAAATGAAGAAACGATCGAGCAACAAAAGAAAAAGCGGCAAAAAGAACAAGAAGCGAAATTAATATTTGAAAATATATTTAATTTAACTTTTTTATTATATGTGCATATATTCTTCCGAACTTTCGTAATTACAAAGGGGTAGACGTAAACGTCGATCGTACTAAAAACCTCAACACATTGTAAGAATAAAATGAAAATGTAAAACTAACCTGTTGTATACAAGCGTTTTTGTTGCTTTAAATCACTGTTAATGGTCTTTTCAGTTACATTTTTTAAATATTTGGTTTTTACGAAGACTACTGAGCGTTTTTCATGAATTTACGCCGTTTTTTTCTCGTATTTTCTAGATAGCCAAACTCGAGTTTTTTTTCCGCACGGTAAAAACTCGAATATCGCCATTTAGAAAATGCGGAGGAAAAGACGGCGGAAATTCATGTAAAACGCCGAGTAGCAGGCACTACTTCATGTTCATTTGTTGTCTAACTCAATTTTCGAACTGTAAACCTAGAAAAAAGGTCCCATATTTCCGGGTTGTTGTTACAACTGACAATTTTACAAATTTTTGCGTATTATTAAAAATCCAGAAAAAAATGAAAATAATCACGGTTTTACAAAAAAGGACAAAAAAATCTCAATTTTGTTTAATTTATATACTGTGTGGTCCAACAAAATAGTTAGTCAGGATAAATTTGTGCACACAGTTTTTTTTATTATTTCATATAAAAAGTGCGTGTTAAAATTAGTCTCTGTCTAATTAATTGTTGGACCACACGGTAAAATAACTACACATCCCACACCAACGAAAGTTAACCATTTTACTGGATATTTGTTTCGACATGTACGACATCATTATATAATGAGACTAATTTTACTCTCCGTATACGATAGATAGACTATACTCGTGCCCATTATATACACTGAGCTCAAAATTTATGAAAAAACTCATGTTTTTATTTTCGAGTCACCCGCTGGACCAGCGGCGCTAGTGCGCTAGAATAGCGAGAAGATTGGGGTCCACCAGGAATTATTTATGAAAACCAAAGTTCATTAAAATTCTTGGAAAACGTTTTATAAGTATCTTAGATAGCTTAAATTGATCCGCGTCCATTTGAAAATCTTAATGAAGAAACAGAAAACAGAAAAGACGTTTCACTAAAAAATCATAATTACCCTAGTGGGTAGACGGTCTACCGTAGACCCCAAATTCATCATAGTCAGACTCGGCTTCAATAGTAGGGCATTTATGGGCACGTACGCAACATTTTTGGAATGCGTTTTAAATGCATTCCCATGAAATGGTAACATCATGGTATAAAATTTATACCATATCTTTGAGTCACCACCGCAAAAAGTGTGTGATTTATTTGCTTTTAGTAAATACTTAACATTTAGCATAAAGCTGTACGCACGATTGCGTTGGATTGAACCAATCTTCAGCTGGAAAGATCTTGTTTCGTTGAAAAGTCAAGTTCAGATCGACTTAACATAACTCAGGCTTTTAACCTGATTGGGAAATCACGCCTAGTTGATAAATCTAATCTCCCTTTTTATTATTACATCTAAGAGATCAAAAAAAAGTAAAACAAGGTGAAAGATATGATTAATGAGGTGTTGTGAATGAAAACAGAATTTTTTTTATGAAATTATTATAATTGACTGCTCTTAATTAGATTCAGAATTTTAAAAAAAATACATTTATGATAAGATAACGGCCGCGGCGTTTTGTAAGAAAATATGGATCAAATATTTGGTTAATTTTAGTGACAAAAAGTGCGTACTGACAATAATTTATTTTTAAATATTACTGTATGTTGGTGCTCAGACAGCCATGCTTCTACTCGGCGTTTTATCTAGAAAATACGACAGAAAAAACGGCGGAAATTCATGTAAAACGCTGAGTAACAATTTTCCTGTGATAATCAATAATTTATGGCATCACCGAGACAGTCTGAGCGCCAACATACGGTATAACTTGCGAAATTTCAGTTGAATAAATAAATCTGTTTTTTCAGATATTTCGTCAGTTTTGGCATCTTCAAGAAAATTTATTAGCGCATTCTTGTGGTCGTTTTTCATAATGCACTTTTAGTTTTTAAAATGGAATTAAAAAGCGTAACTGACATACCTTTTCAGTGTTTCAATGTATATTCTGGATATTATATCAAATTTATATGCTCCAAGTGAACAGATCTCTGATTTTCAAAGTTTCACGAAAGAAGAGCTAATTGAATGGCAAGGCATGTTCTCTGAAATTATTTACAAACATGTGACCGCACGGTTATAATCGAATAGGCTAAAATGTAGCTGTACGAACTGGAAATTTGGGGTTGATTATGGTCACAAGGGACCATAATTTGTGATTAAACTTCCAGTTCGGTTACACTATAAATTTCAAGTTTCAAGAATACTATGTTTTCTATTTTACGAAGATCATGCCCATAAGAAATCTCAAAATTGTGCCAATTATCTTATATGTTACCGGTATGCTTTAGTCGTCTTCAAAATTGCACAGAAGAGCAACTGAACAAACGGTGGTTGGAGAAAAATGTATGTTGGCATTCGACTGGCGATTTTACAGCCGACGCAGAGGCCATCACTTTTTGTCGAAATACGCGAACATTTTTAAACCGAAAATCCATGATTTGGCTTGGGTTTGAATGTTTTATTAAGTCAGAATAACGGCGATCTGTAACTAAATTACAGGCCACTAACTAACAATGGATTTAAAATAGCATGGGTGGAAACTTTTTTACGAGTCATCCAGATTCTCAATGAACAACATGGATTAAGGGTTACAGTGACAGGTCTTTCGGGCCTCTTAAACTCTATAGCGCCAAATCGTGTCTCCTTTTTTGTTTATTTAAACTTATTTTTCAATACTGAAAGTTGTAAAATAAAAGTTGAATCAGTTTCGGTTTTCCCACTGTATTTATTGATTCGAAATACAAATGTAAAATAGCTTTAAACCCAATCCCAGACAGTCCTGGAAGACTTAAACTGTGATATTCAGATATTTGTGTTTTGTGATGATGAAAGACTTTTAATAGTTTGGCAAGGTACAAAGGGAACTTTTAAACAGTGGTGCCGTAATTTCAATTGCTTTAAAGCTTCGTGGCCGTTTAATGAGGAAGTCACTGGATTTATACATTCGGGATTTCTGGGCGCTTACAAAACTATGAGGCAAAAACTGATAGGCTCGTGTTCAAATTCAAACGCAATGTCACATTACTACGCCACGATGCATTAACGCAACACTTATGTTTATCCTAAATTAGGAATAGTAACTGAATAACTTAAGGACCGGTTATACCTGTTGCTTACAAAATTAAGGAATTATAAAAACGCTCTTGGAAGCCACCAGAACCGTTCAATTCCAATTTGTTTTTATTCATAAGCGGACGTATGACCGGTCCTCAAGACAGTCGACAGTTTTATAGAAAATTAATATCTTTAGCAACACTTATACAGGGTGCCTCGTTAACAACCTGTTAACGTCCCACCTTGTGTATCGGACAAATTTTCATGTCAGCGGTAATACTGTATCAGTTTGAACACTAAAATAAAGCAAAATGCCAAGAATATATAGAAATAAATAGACCGCAAGTAATCAATATAACCGGCCATTCGAGTGGGGCGGCAACTGCGGCAATTAATTGTCTAGATTTTAAGGTATTTCATGAATGTTTTTCATACCCCCACATGTTCACACTGAGCTGGCACACTAAATTAGGTGCCAAAAAGAACAATACTATAACTTTCATTATCTCCATTATGCATATCACATATCATACATGTATAATTCACATATAAATGATAAACATGTGCGCATGTGGGCCCGTCCGGACCGTATTTTGTCTGACAATATGTATACATGTAGTTGAATCCGATCACGCCCCTTGAAGTGAAATGTTCTGTTATTGCAATGCCAGCTTGTGCTACTTCTGAGTTTCAAGAACATCTTACAAAAGTGTGCCCAAATCTACAATCGATAACCCACTATATGGATCCACTTCACTTTTTTCGCATCGGCTACTTTGAGCCGCTTGGAATGCAAATTTTCCTCAAGAAAGAAAATGGCCCGATTAAACGCATTGAAGGACATTATACAGCCCATTATCTTGAGTGTTGCTTTCTCACAGAAAAATTTGTCAGAGAAACTGGCATAGCGCTTAAAAAATCGACTTTTGAGCAATCGAATAATCAAGGAGATAAACACCACTTTAGGTATAATTAAATGTGGTCTTGAAAAATAAATAAATTATCTGAGGTTCAACAGTTCTTAATCGATTTTGGGACTTCCTGGGCAGAGTTTTTTTGCGTCTTTTTTTAATAAAGATGCTTCTCAAAATTCTATTAGACCCGATTTTTGATACGGACCCGTTTTACCAAAATTTCACAAAAATGTCCCCCTGGTTTGGCCTGGTTTGGCCTGGCCTGGTTTGGCCTGGTTTGGCCTGGTTTTGGCCGTCTGAACTGAACCTCGGTTTACCGGTACATATTGGTACATTTACCGGTACATATTGGATCGAACATTTTGAAAGGTCAAAAGCTTCGACTCAAAATTTAGGACAAGACAACAAACTTATTGTTTTGTCTAAATAAGATTTTCAGCAAATTTCACTTAATTTTAGTGAATTTATACAGCATCTAGCACCCCAACTTAGGGTCCCCAACAATAGTTATGTAAGCAATATTTTATTATCTTAGTATTTTCATGTTATCAATAAACGTGTTTTGATTTTTTTTAACCTCTACGGCTATTAAATTGAATTCTGACAACAGTTCATTTGGTGACAAAATCGCACCGTCTTAATTCCGGGTTTTGTTTCCGGAAAATTCACTTCGTAAAAACTAATTATAATAATACGCAAATATGGTTTTCATCACCAACATTTACAGTATGAGATATAATAACGTGCTTCTCGCTTTTCTAGTTTTGAAGCCTGTTATAATACAAATTTTGAGAAAGCGAGAAGCACGTTATTATACCCCAAACGGTATTTTAAATCTTTTGTTCAATATTTTTGGAGTGTGTGATGTTTCCTGAACAATAATGCACAAATTAAAAATGAGAAGCTTATGTTAACTGCAAAGAACGATCATTAGATATATTTTATTTTATAAGATTTTGAGGGCAAAATGTGTTATCAGAATACAAAAGTACAAAAAAAACTAATACCATCCCATTTTGGACATGTCGTCAGCGTCTGATCCGCCTTGTCCGAGAATTTCGTAGCCAGGTAAAGCACGTTTGAACATATCTAAACCTTTCTGTATTACACTGTTCCTTATCCTGTTTCGCATCTTGTTTACTTAATAAGCAATTGTCAAAATAAATAAAATACAAACTGGTACAAATGGGTCATTCAAATCATTCATAACGAAATTTTCGTCTGGCAAGGCCGTTGGAAATTTGTGATTTTAATACAAGCGGTTAATCATTTGAAAAAAAACTTACCTTCGGACAGGTAATTATCAGTTGGATCGTGTCCAAGCCCTAAAATATNGTGTTTTCTCTGTTTTAAAATCATTACTTATAGTTTATAAGTAACTGTTAATAAGTTAGAACAAGAAGACCCTAAGAAAATGTTTATCTGTCGAAGCGAACAAGACGCCTATCGATGATCAATTAATCAAAAAAAATTTTTTGTCTGAAGCGGACGATAACTTTTTTATCTTGCACATTACTTCAAAGGCGGCGCACGGAAATACCTGTTGCTTACAAAATTAACGAATTATAAAAACGGTCTTGGAAGCCACCAGAACCGTTCAATTACAATTTTTTTTATTCATAAGCGGACGTATGACCGGTCCTCAAGACAGCCGACAGATTTCTAGAAAATTAATATCTTAAGCAACACTTACACAGGGTGCGTCGTTAACAGCCTGTTAACGGCCCACCTTGTGTATCGGACAAATTTTTATGTCAGCGCTAATATTGTATCAGTTTGAACACTAAAATAAAGCAAAATGCCAAGAATATATAGAAATAAATAGACCGCAAGTAATCAATATAACCGGCCATTCGAGTGGGGCGGCAACTGCGGCAATTAATTGTCTAGATTTTAAGGTATTTCATGAATGTTTTTCATACCTTCACATGTGCACACTGAGCTGGCACACTAAATTAGGTGCCAAAACGAACAATACTATAACTTTCATTATCTCCATTATGCATATCACATGTATAATTCACATATCAATGATAAAAGTGTGCGCATATGGGCCGTCCCGATCGTATTTTGACTAACAATATGTATACATGTAGTTGAATCCGATCACGCCCCTTGAAGTGAAATGTTCTGTTATTGCAATGCCAGCTTGCGCTACTGCTGAATTTCAAGAACATCTTTCAAAAGTGTGCCCAAATCTACAATCGATAACCCACTATATGGATCCACTACACTTTTTTCGCATCGGCTACTTTGAGCCGCTTGGAATGCAAATTTTTCTCAAGAAAGAAAATGGCCCGATAAAACGCATTGAAGGACATTATACAGCCCATTACCTAGAGTGTTGCTTTCTTACGGAAAAATTTGTCAGAGAAAACGGCATAGCGCTTAAAAAATCGACTTTTGAGCAATCAAATAATCAAGGAGATAAACACCACTTTAGGTATAATTAAATGTGGTCTTGAAAAATAAATAAATTATCTGAGGTTCTTAACTGATTTTGGGACCTCCTTGGCAGACTTTTTTTGCGTCTTTTTTAAAGATGCTTCTCAAAATTCTATTAGACCCAATTTTTCATACGGACCCGTTTTACCAAAAATTTCCCCCTGGAAGTTTATGTCCGGCCGTCTGAACTGAACCTCCGTATAGCGATTCATATTGATACATTTACCGGTACATATTGGTACATTTACCGGTACATATTGGATCTAACAGCTTGAAAGGTCAAAAGCTTCGACTCAAAATTAAGGACAAGACAACAAACTTGTTTTGTCTAAATAAGATGTTCAGCAAATTTCAGTTAACTTCAGTGAATTTTACAGCATCTAGCACGGTGCTAGTAGCACCCCCAGTTAGGGTCCCCAACACTAGTTATGTAACCAATGTTTTATTATGTTAGCATTTTCATGTTATCACTAAACGTGTTTTCATTTTTAAACCTCGACGGCTATTAAATTTAATTCTTACAAAAATTCATTTGGTGACAAAATGGCACCGTCTTAATTCCGGAAAATCTAGTTCGTAAAAACTAATTATAATAATACGCAAATATGGCTTTCATCACCAACATTTACAGTATGAGATATAATAACGCGCTTCTCGCTTTTCTAGTTTTGAAGCCTATTATAATACAAATAGTACACATTTTGAGAAAGCGAGAAGCACGTTATTATACCCCATACGGAATTTTAAATCATTTGTTCAATATTTTTAGAGTGTGTGATGTTTCCTGAACAATAATGCACAAATTAAAAATGAGAAGCTCATGTTAACTGCAAAGAACGATCATTAGATATATTTTATTTTAAAAAATTTTGGGGGCAAAATATCAGAATACAAAAGTACAAAAAAAACTAATACCATCCCATTTTGGACATGTCGTCAACGTCTGATCCGCCTTGTCCGAGAATTTCGTAGCCAGGTAAAGCACGTTTGAACATATCTAAACCTTTCTGTATTACACTGTTCCTTATCCTGTTTCGCATCTTGTTTACTTAATAAGCAATTGTCAAAATAAATAAAATACAAACTGGTACAAATGGGTCATTCAAATCATTCATAACGAAATTTTCGTCTGGCAAGGCCGTTGGAAATTTGTGATTTTA
>SCLG01000024.1:606851-617325 GCA_004367875.1 Oikopleura albicans
ACTAGAAATTATGGCGTTAAAAATTTACGGCTTAACCATAATAGTTTGGACAATCTCACTATATACAGTCGGCTCAGAATTGCATTAAAACTCGTTTTTTATTTTCGCGTCGCCCGCTGCTGCGCAGGTATTTGAGATCGAGTGCGAGTACAATCGGGACGCTCCCAAGGTTTAACCCCAGAACGAGTTAATTTTCAAACTTTAAGGAACATGTATGTCTATAATATTAATACAACTGTAGTAAACTATAATATCAGACTAATACTGTACAGTACTTACTTATTTATCGGACGATTGCGCATTTATCGGAGGCTTTTTTGGCCAAAATGGGGCCATTCTAGTAGAAAAATGGTCCTTTTTGTGTCGATGCCCTATTTCCGAACGCTATTTTCGAGAACCGAAAACGTCCGATAAATGAGTAAGGACTATATAATATACACCAGGTGCGCCGTTATGATCTACCCCGTTATTTTTCTATTATTCCCGATCGTCCCATTATCTTTCACTTTTCTTTGCGATGTGTTTTTTTCCGAAATACATTTTTGATTTTCCATTATCTTTCACTTTTTTCAATTTCGTTTCGAAACATAACGGCGCACTTGGTGTATTGAATCTTAATAATTTTTGAACAAAACGCTGAATCACAAAATCTGCTTTCTACGGGTAGGTTGATCTACCGTATATTCTCAAGTTCAAGTAGATGTTAATTGGATGCGTAGCAAAAATGTTTTTTAATAATGTAGCAACCGGTCCGTTCGTTTTTCCCTTCAAATCCCTAGAGAAATTTTGCGCTATGTATGACGCTTATTTTCCTCTCTCGCCTCCTGACAAATAAAATATGGACTTTAGAAATTGCACCCGCTGATCGTCAAGAGTAAAATTTGATTTAAATGAGAGATTTAGAGTCCTATCATCAATATTCTTATGTATATTGTTTCAAAAGAGAATACGGATTTTAGATCGCTAGAATGACGTATCATTTTAATTTCAGCTTGGCAGTAGTAACGCATTTGTAACTTCAATTTGCGTCAACGTAGGTTGAATTTTTCTGAATTTTCACCCTTCGTCAGGATATCCAATAAAATAGCCCGATTTGGTCCGAAATTTGATCTGCATACTGTAAAAGCCAATCATTTATTTTTTTTTCAACCTATGTTGACGCAAATTGAAGTTAAAACGCATTACTTATGATTTTTCCGGCATTCGAATGCATTCCAGTTCTTTGATATTTACTCAATTAATGGATTACAAGGAAATTAGCGCGATATTTGTTGATCGAGAATTTTTTTATAAAACAATTTCAAACGATGAAAGATTTTTTGGCAACATTTGTTTTATTTTTATCATTCAGAAAAAAATGACGCATTATATACTTTACCACAGTGGCAAGTCTTGCGCAGTTATCTTGCGAAAGTATTTTCAAAAACTGACAAGATAACCGGGTAGGGGGTTGGCGGCAAAATGCGGAAATATGAATTGTATATAACTGCTATAATAAATGTAATTTACATTTATCTTTTATTTATTAATTTATTTTTTATCTTTTATTTAATAATTATGTCAGTCTAGAAATCGACACACTGGTGTATACTGGGTTGTCCAACACAAAATCAACCAGAGCAAACTTGTGCGCGCGCTTTTTATGCTAAAAAATTTAAAAACTGCGCGAACAAATTTGCCATCGCTGACTATTCTTCGGAGTAATATGTAAAAATTATAACAACTTGTACGACGCAATCTGCTTCCATAATTTATTGAAAAGCAACATCAAACTAAGGCCCTATCTAAGTCCCTACTCTTTTTGGTATTAAACCATGACTGTCTTAATGTGTAATTGCGGTCCGTTATATACGAGTCACTGAGAAATGACACGTCTACAAAAGGCTTCCGAAATACACAAAAGGATTAATTCACAGTATGAGGTAACTGCGTAAGGATAGGTATCCTAAGTAGCCTCTACGGCCCTTGCTGCGTGCTTGTGCTGCTTCATACNCTTTCTCGACAAGAGGAAAGCCAGTCCCCTTTCCGCGGATTGTCGCCGAGAAAAATAGCGGATTCGATGGGGCAAGCGGCGTAATGACAGTTCAATCCGCTGGGTTGTACCACTTTGCGTGTTCAGCAGGGATCGAAATGGCAATCACAAAACCACACTCACAATCACGTGTTATTTGTGCATGATTGAGAAGAATTTTTGTTTTTTGCTTTTGTGACTCGTTTTTTTTCGAGTTGTGATTTTTGGCTTTTTTGTAAACTTTCTTTAGTCGCAACGCTGTTGTGATTTTCGCGTGATTTCTATGTGATTGTGTTTGGAAAATACCCAATCACGCTAAAATCACAGTTTTTTGTGACTTTAGTCAGTTTTTCGGAATCACATCGTGATTGTGATTAAAATGATTGTGATTTACGTGATTTATGTAATTTTGTGAGCGTTATTGAATTTTACCTAAAATCACAAATGTTTGATCTCTTGTGTTCAGTGACTAAAGATGTGGACAGGGCGATTTATTTATGGTTAATACATCACAACGGTAGAGAAGAAAAAAAGGTTGCTCTGGCTTTCGAAGGTATGAAACAATGGGCAGCGTTGTCGGTCATGGCCACTCTAGAATTGAATGTTAACGATAAAATATGGATCCAAATCCGAGGCGAAGTATACGGAGAAAACAGCTCAGCTTTTCCCTATGGAGTATTTACTGGTTTCAAATTATCAGATATGTAAACTGTCAAATTCTGAGCAAATCGAATAACTAATTTGTGAAAATAAATTTAATCTATATCAGACTAATACTGTACATTACTTACTTATTTATCGGACGATTGCGCATTTATTGGACGCTTTTTCGGCCAAAATAGGGCCATTCAGAATGGCCCATTCTAGTAAAAAAATGGTCCTTTTTGTGACGATGCCCTTTTTCGGACGCTATTTTCGAGAACCGAAAACCTCCGATAAATGAGTAAGGACTGTATAATATACGCCAGGTGTGTTTTTCCGAAATACATATTTTTATTTGTGAAGCACTGCGCCGTTATCTTCTGATTTTCTATTATCTTTCACTTTTTTCAATTTGGTTTTGAAACATAACGGCGCACTTGGTGTTTTGAATCTCAATAATTTTTGAACAAAACGCTGAATCACAAAATCTGCTTTCTACGGGTAGGTTGATCTACCGTATTTTCTCAAGTTCAAGTAGATGTTAATTGGATGCGTAGCAAAAATGTTTTTTAATAATGTAGCAACCGGTCCGTTCGTTTTTCCCTTCAAATCCCTAGAGAAATTTTGCGCTATGTATGACGCTTATTTTCCTCTCTCGCATCCTGACAAATAAAATATGGACTTTAGAAATTGCACCCGCTGATCGTCAAGAGTAAAATTTGATTTAAATGAGAGATTTATAGGCCTGTCATCAATATTCTTATGTATATTGTTTCAAAAGAGAATACGGATTTTAGATCGCTAGAATGACGTATCATTTTAATATCAGCTTGGCAGTAGTAACCCATTTTTAACTTCAATTTGCGTCAACGTAGGTTGAATTTTTCTGAATTTTCACCTTTCGTCAGGATATCCAATAAAATAGCCCGATTTGGTCCGAAATTTGATCCGCATACTTAGGGGGAATTCCTAAATTGCCAACCTATACAAGTAATAGTCGCGCAGTTCTGAAAATTGGCGTGCATTTGGCCATGAGCATTTTAAGGTCACAAACAAAAAAATTTCTTCTTCAGCCTCAACCGCTTCGAAATTTAGGAATTCCTCCTACGCATACTGTAAAAGCCAATCATTCATTTTTTTTTTGTTTAACCTACGTTGACGCAAATTGAAGTTAAAAACGCGTTACTTATGATTTTTCCGGCATTCCAGTCGGAAATTAGCGCGATATTTGTTGATCGAGAATTTTTTTATAAAACAATTTCAAAGGATGAAAGATTTTTTGGCAATATTTGTTTTATTTTTATCATTCAGAAAAAAATGACGCAATATATACCACAGTGGCAAGTCTTGCGCAGTTATCTTGCGAAAGTATTTTCAAAAACTGACAAGATAACCGGGTAGGGGGTTGGCGGCAAAATGAGGAAATATAATAAATGTAATTTACATTTATCTTTTTTTTTTATTAATAATTATGTCAGTCTAGAAATCGACACACTGGGGTATACTGGGTTGTCCAACAAAAAATCAACCAGAGCAAACTTGTGCGCGCGCTTTTTATGCTGAAAAATTTAAAAACTGCGCGCACAAATTTGCCATCGCTGACTATTCTTTGGAGCGCACAAAACAAATAAAGTAATTTTGATATAATCTTTTTTTTATTATGTTCGTGTCTTGCCTTCCAATTGATCACTTGCTACTAATTAGGATACTCGAAAAGTGAGCAGATTTAAAACATGAACATATTAACCTGAACTTTAAAACGGGTAAACTGGGGCGATCAATATGTAATTAAGAAAATAGATATACCCTCATAGACTGCTGTAAATTATTGTTACCTTTTGACCAAAAATGTAAAAATGATGCATACCATGAGACACTCATTGTTACTTGACTTATGTTCAGCCAAAAGTCAACCTAACTTAGTCTAACCTAAAATAGCTGTTGGCAAATCCTGGTTTAGATTAGGTAAGACAGAAATAGTTATTGGGTTACCTTAGCTTAGATAATACAAGCTAATCCAAGCTGAGGTACGGCATCAGAATGCTGCAACAGTTTTAAGATGTATGATCTAACCTACGCGTTTTGATTCCTTCCAAGGTAGTGTATTTTTAATTTGAACCAACCTTATCTCTCTTCTACAAAATAGCCTTTTAACCTTTTAATTGCCCCCAAAAAGTCAATATATCTCACCAGGGTTTTAATTCGAAGGTACTGGTAATACATTAACTGACCTACCGGGTAGAATTTCGCCTTATTGCATTATCTATAAAAATACAGTCCCTGCTATCAAAGCGTTACGATTTGTTGCACAAAAAATTGCAACGATTTGGGAGTAGGAACTGTACACGTTTAGACCTTTAGAAGCAAGAGCAGTTGCTGTACCAATATGACCTATTTTTCGTCAGATTTACTTGGTCAAAAGTTTTCCATTGATTTTAACCTTTTGTCGGCGGGTCAATTGCGATGATAGCAATTTCCTTTTCGGGACAAATCGAAAACAGGCGCAATTTCAATCACAAACATGAGCTGACTAACTGTTATTGAATAACAGATTCTTTTCTTTTTGTGCTGACTTTTTATATTTTTTTTCCTTTTTGACTGAGAAAGAAATGCGAGATTAAACAATCACAAATGGCAAATATTAATATGACAGTTAATAAATTGATTCTTCACTAAATTTTTTTCTCATTTTAGAGCGTCATTACGGTAGAGATACAGAGGGACAAACAGAGAGCAAATTACGAGTTTTTGGTTTATTTTTCGGTCGAATTGTGTTTTCCTTTCTATCGGGCCGGTACAGTAATTCCCTGTAGAATAATACGTGGTACAGTATTACCAAAAGCTGTTTTTAATGACTCATATTCGATCAATTTTTAGAACGCATTTATTGCTTGACTCCATGGTGTATGCTTAACTCCTATATATGCGAAGGGACTTAAAAAGCTCTAGACCAGAACTCGGGCAAAATTATTATATGGAAACCACAAATTCTGTGAGCTACGAATCTGATTAGCCTGATAGCCTATGATGTACAAAAAATCAGCCTCTCACACAATCTCTGTTCGCTAATTGGCTAACAATGAATAATGACTCATCTTAGCTTTCACAAATAATGTGTTTTCGTTATGAAAATGCGTTAGTAGGTTGAACGATAAATGAATGACTGTGATTAATATAAACACTGGAGTAATAGTAATCCTATTATTCAAAAGATGCATTACTGTGTCTCTGAGGTGTTTTTTGTTTGTGTTGTTGCTCGAGAGATTATTGTCGGCGGCTGATTGGCTTTAGGTGCTCCTTCACTTGTGGCCAATAGTGTTGCTTGATATTCGATATAAAAAAATATAAAATTACGTTTAGCAGGCGATGCATCATTTGAATATTACTACGTGTTTGTATTCCAATGACTGGAATCCATTCATTAATTATAGTCATTCAGCCTACATTTTTTTTCAACCTACTAACGCATTTTCGTAACGAAAAGCTGTTATTAACCAATCACTGATTGGCAATCAGTCAATCATCTATTAGAGATTGAGAGATACGTTCATTTTTTCTGCACAACATAACCTATTAATTGCAGCTTACGGAATTCGTGGTTTCCATATAATTTATAATATGAAACTAACTTGAGATCGGAAAATGGCTATGAGGACATATATGTACATAGCACACCCCTTGAGACCTTGCGCTCGAGCGCATTTTTTTTGTTTGAACTTCAAACTTGGAAGGCCTATGCCTATGCATGCATAGCTTTCTAAAAATACGGCTCTTATAAGATCTTATAAGATGAAAATAAACCAACATATCAATGCCACAAAAACTGAGTCATTAGCGATTGAATTTTGGCCACTGATAATCTGGGTATCAACAAATATTAACTCACGTGTTTTATGATTGGCCAAAAAGACAATAATTTTGTATTCCTACTTTTTCGCCCATTTTGACGGCGTAGTAGTGGTAGTTATAATTATGCGTAATTCAAAACCTGTCACAAACTGTATGAACAAAAATGAGGGCATTTCCCATACAGGCTGTAGGATGCATTTTAAAACGGGTATATCACCATTGTATCCGCAAAACTAATAGACAAGATCTTGCGATATTGATAGTCAACTTTGATGCAGAGAAAACTCATATTAATTTTTTCTGGAAGTTTTATGGCGAGTTAAGTTACACAATTTTCTAGAAAATTTTCTAAAACAATACATGTACAGACTGTACTGTACAGACTGCACTGTGCATTCAAGCTAAAAGCGGAGCGATTTTCACGTAGGTTAAAAAATAACTGGAGTCATACTGTCATTGACTGGAATCTTAATATTTAAGAGTGTCCTTGAGGAATTTTTAACATACGTGAAAGTCCGCCTTTAGCTTGAATGCACTGTATAAGTTATATTACGGTCAGAAATCAAATCGTTAATGATAATCTCGTTATTTACGTTATTTATTGAGTTATTTATATAAGGCGTTTTTGGGGCCAGGAACTCTAATTTTGAAAAAT
The DNA here is from genome assembly GCA_004367875.1 of Oikopleura albicans. Taxonomy (NCBI): domain Eukaryota; kingdom Metazoa; phylum Chordata; class Appendicularia; order Copelata; family Oikopleuridae; genus Oikopleura; species Oikopleura albicans. Next base: position 614,009 of record SCLG01000024.1, read on the forward strand.
ATAAAATGATAAAAAAAAGTAACGCAAAGTCCGAAAATTGTTACTAATAATTTAATTCAGCTTATCTTAATTTTCTCCATAACACCACTTGGTCCTTTATCTTGTGAGCACTTTTTACAGAAATGTAATATTTCGTCATTTTCCCGCCTACACCCTGCGCAGTTATCGTGCCATTTTTTGCAAATACTAGACTAGAATATTAGTAATGTAGTATTATATAGGGCACATGGTGAATTTATTTAACTATACGCATATAAATGAATTAAATGTTCATTCAAGTGATAAAAAATTTCTGTCACAATCGGGAAGAGAAATAAAAGGTGAAAGAATGCGGCCCGACTTTGTTCATTATGATTTTTGTATTTGTTTTTTGCTATTTGTCTTGGGGAATCAGCGAAATGCCGAGCAACGTCAAATTTTACCAAAGTTTACCCTCCACGCATNGCGGAAATAAAGTTTTTGCACTTGAACTCATTCATGATACATCTAAGGTTTACTTGAAGTGAATTATACGCATACAACACGGTCAAATAAGAAAATGATGTTCATTTGTAAACAAATTGACCGTACTACCCTTAAAACATGAACATATTAACCTGAACTTTAAAACGGGTAAACTGGGGCGATCAATATCTAATTAAGAAAATAGATATACCCTCATAGACTGCTGTAAATTATTGTTACCTTTTGACCAAAAATGTAACAAAGATGCATACCATGACTTATAGAGATTCATTGTTACTTGGCTTGTCTTCAGCCAAAATTTAACCTAACTTAGTCTAGGTAAACCTAAAATAGCTGTTGGCAAATCCTGGTTTAGTTATGGTAAGACAGAAATAGTTATAGGCTTACCTTAGCTTAAATAATACGAGCTAATTCAAGCTGAGATACGGCGTCAGAAATTCATTATTCTACAACAGTTTTAAGATGTATGATCTAACCTACGCGTTTTGATTCCTTCCCGGGTAGTATATTTTTAATTTGAACCAACCTTATATCTCTTCTACTGGTAATACATCAACTGCCCTACCGGGTAGAATTTCGCCTTGTTGCATTTTCTATATAAATGCAGTCCCTGCTCTCTTAGCGTTACGATTTGTTGCACAAAAAATTGTAACACTTTGGGAGTAAGCACTATACACGTTTAGACGCTTAGAAGCAAGAGCAGTTGCTGTACCAATATGACCTATTTTTCATCAGATTTACTTGGTCAAAAGATTTCCATTGATTTTAACCTTTTGTCGGCGGGTCAATTGCGATGATAGCAATTTCCTTTTCGGGACAAATCGAAAACAGGCGCAATTTCAATCACAAACATGAGCTGACTAACTGTTATTGAATAACAGATTCTTTTTTTTTTGTGCTGACTTTTTATATTTTTTTTCCTTTTCGACTGAGAAAGAAATGCGAGATTAAACAATCACAAATGGCAAATATTAATATGACAGTTAATAAATTGATTCTTCACTAAATTTTTTTCTCATTTTAGAGCGTCATTACGGTAGAGATACAGAGGGACAAACAGAGAGCAAATTACGACTTTTTGGTTTATTTTTCGGTTGAATTGTGTTTTCCTTTCTATCGGGCCGGTACAGTAATTCCCTGTAGAATAATACGTGGTACAGTACTACCAAAGGCTGTTTTTAATGACTCATATTCGATCAATTTACAGAACGCATTTATTGCTTCACTCCATGCTGTGTGTATGTGCTTAACTCCTATACGTGACTTAAAAGGTTCTAAACCAGAACTCGGGCGAAATAATTATATGGCAACCACAAATTCTGTGAGCTATGAATCTGATTAGCCTGATAGCCTATGATGTACAAAAAATCAGCCTCTCACACAATCTCGGTTCGCTAATTGGCTAATAATGAATAATGACTCATCTTATCTTTCACAAATATTAACCAATCAGTCTGTCAGAGATTGAGAGATAGGTTCATTTTTTCTGCACAATATAGCCTATGATTCGCAGCTTACGGAATTCGTGGTTTCCATATAATTTATATGATATAATAACACGTTAAAAAACGCGTTAAAACCGTTTGGCAGAAGTCAAAAAAACGGTTCCAACTTTTTTCACATCTGCCAAACTGTAGTTTCCTCTGATAGTGAATATCATGCAATTTTAGCGTCAAAATTTTACTAATGCAGTTGTTTTGTCACGTTGAAACTAACTTGAGATCTGAAAATGGTTAAAAGCTATGAGGACCTAGCATTGTAAAAATACGGCTTTCATGAAATTTCATACGATGAAAATAAACCGACATATATAAATGCCGACATATATAAATGCCAAAAAACTGAGTCATTAGCGATTGAATTTTGGCCACTCATAATCTCGGTATCAACAAATATTAACTCACGTGTTTTATGATTTTTGGCCCAAAAATACAATAATTTTGTATTCCGGAATATTCCTATTGTTTGGCCCATTTTTACGGCGAGGTAGGGGTAGTTATAATTATGTCTTATGCGTAATTTAAAACCTGTCACAAACTGTATGAAAAAAAAATTGAGGGCATTTCCCATACAGCCTGTAGGATGTATTTTAAAACGGTTATATCACCGTTGTATCCGCAAAACTAATAGACAAGATCTTGCAATATTGATAGCCAACTTTGATGCAGAGAAAACTCATATTAATTTTTTCTGGAAGTTTTATGGCGTGTTAAGTTACACAATACATGGATTTCATCTCATATGTTACTAAAAATTATGGCCTTAAAAATTTACGGCTAAACCATTATAGTTGGGACAAGCTGACTATATACAGTCTGCTCAGAATTGTATTAAAACTCGTTTTTTCTTTTTGGCGTCGCCCGCTGCTGCGCAGACATTTGAGATAGAGTGCGGGTGAAATTGGGTTTGACCGGTGAAAATCCGCCTTTAGCTTGAATGCACTGTATAAGTTATATTACGGTCAGAAGTCAAATCATTAATGATAATCTCGTTATTTACGTTCTTTATTGAGACTATAAGGCGTTCTTGGGACCAGGAACTCTAATTTTGAAAAATATAAAATGATAAAAAAGTAACGCAAAGTCCGAAAATTGTTACTAATAGTTTAATTCAGCTTATCTTAATTTTCTCCTTAACACCACATGGTCCTTTATCTTGCGAGCACTTTTTTGCAGAAATGTAATATTTCGTCATTTTCCCGCCTACACCCTACGCAGTTATCGTGCGATTTTTTGCAAATACTAGACTATAATATAAGTAATGTAGTATTATATTGGGCACATGGTGAATTTATTTAACTATACGCATATAAATGAATTAAATGTTCATTCAAGTGATAACAAATTTCTGTC
>SCLG01000024.1:617473-636744 GCA_004367875.1 Oikopleura albicans
AAAAATATAAAATGATAAAAAAAGTAACGCAAAGTCCGAAAATTGTTACTAATACTATTAGTCTAATAGTTTAATTCAGCTTATCTTAATTTTCTCCATAACACCACTTGGTCCTTTATCTTGTGAATATTAGTAATGTAGTATTATATAGGGCACATGGTGAATTTATTTAACTATACGCATATAAATGAATTAAATGTTCATTCAAGTGATAAAAAATTTCTGTCACAATCGGGAAGAGAAATAAAAGGTGAAAGAATGCGGCCCGACTTTGTTCATTATGATTTTTGTATTTGTTTTTTGCTATTTGTCTTGGGGAATCAGCGAAATGCCGAGCAACGTCAAATTTTACCAAAGTTTACCCTCCACGCATATTTATAAATCTTGGGAATAGACAGTTGTCAAGAGATGCGGGAAATCTCAAGTGATTATATCTTCTTTAGTTTAACTTGTTCTTAACTACCCGGACATTTATCATTGTCTAATCGCCTATTTTTTCGTCATTTTGGCAAAAAAAATTTGTTCGGCTTTTAATTGTTGCGGGATATTAAATTTTGTTTGCCAAAATGACGACAAAAATTTTGATTAGGACTCCAGTATTTTATCCCATTTTCAAGTTCATCCACGCGGTGGCCACTTTAACACAATGCGTATACACTGCTAGCTCTTCTACTACGGGCCACCGTGTGGGCTAAGTAAGATTTTTTTTTTCTTGTACGTAAAATAACATCGTTGTATAAATTAAAATCATATCTTTGTGACCAAAATTTCTTTTAAAATCATAACTTTTTCCATTTTTTGTTTTGTTTCGGGATCGAGTCCAACCAAGGTCTTCAGAGTTTTCATTTTATTATTGTAAATTAAATTTTTTTTTAAAACTGGTTTTAACGTCTTATGGTCCTTCACAATAAATTTCATGTATTTTTACCCAAGACCTTATAACTTCCAGTAGTAAGGAATTTTTTCTCAGACGTCAAAATTTACTGGACATTTCGTGTCAGAATAGATATAAGCAAAACATTATTTATTAGATAAACGTAGCTCAAAACGCGTCATACATATATTGATACACGTCAAATGAAACAATTTTTGGTTGATAAGATTAGAAGTTAGCTGAGTCACTTAGTTACCGTACCTGTTCTCTAAAATTTATTGAATCTTGTAGATAATAGCGAACTTGCCGTCCCTATTAATAAGATTCGGCAAAATAATATTCGTCAAGACAATGGCCCAACTTACATTATTAGCCGTCAAAAAAGTAAAAATTAGCGCTAACTAGACTAGCATGGTGCAGTTCTAATTAGAATGAACGACACACGGTAACAAAATAAATATATTTGAACAAATTTTATGTAAGCCTACGAAAATTGAATTTCGAACGGGGAAATGATTTAATGGATTTTTTGTCACCCCCACTAAACATACCGTAATGCTTTACCTATGTAATATAATTTATAAATGACCAAACTATCGTAATGATTAGATGAAGTCGGGTCAGAATTGCCCCGGCCACGTACAAAAAGGTGATTTCATCTTTATTCTATGTAATTAACTTGTTGCGACCCACCTAATCAGTTATCTTACCAACAGTTTTCTTAAAAAAATGCCAAGATAATTGAGTTTTGTAAAAATAATTTGAAACTGCGAAATACTTTTGTCCAAAAAGTGTTAAGATAACGCGAGTTTGTTAAGATAACTGGTTGGGGGGTTATTTACCAATCTTGGGTTATCTTACCACTTTTTGAACCAAAACGTAACCAACCGGTCAGTGGTGTGTTTTAGTTCACTGTACGAGTCCTTGGATTTAGCATCAGTTTCAGTTTCATGTTCCAAAAACTTTTTGTTAAAAATAGAGCCATTTTTTAACACGGATTTTTTCTAACACGCTTATTTATTTAACCTGGAAAACCTCTTACGAGATTTATTTTTAACACGGAAAAATTCTTACGAGATTTATTTTTAACACGCATTTTTTAACACGATTGATTTTTTAACAGGATTGATTTTTTAACATGGATATTCAGAAAACGTGTTAAAAAAATTGTTTTTAAAATCCGTGTTAAAAAAGTTTCTCCCAAAATAGAGTTATGTAACAAAAACACTGATTAATAGAATAATCAGTCATCGTGCTTGAACCTTATAAGCTCAAGGATAAGTGTAATTTGTGTTTTTTTTTCGCTCAAAACAGGGCAAACTCTGAAAAGAAAAGTGTATTTGAATTTCACTCGCGAGCATAACTCTCCATCTATCTTCATTGTTCATAGAATTGAAAAAAAGAAAATAGGCGATCTTTTATTTTCTTTTTTGCTTTTGTTATCACTCAAGAGAAAAAAATTTGGAGATAGATGAATAACAATATTCGTATAAAATACTTTTTCGTAAAGTCGGGATCAAAAAACACTTTCGGGATCAAAAAATCTCTACGCAGTTATCTGGTCAGTGGTTATCTGGTCGGAATTTTGGCTCGTTCCTTAATTTGACGGGAATTTTGTGCACAGATTTTATATCTTTTTTATGTTTATCACTACGGTACGCAGTTATTTCCCCTATTTTTCGTCACAATGTTTTCGGGCGAGGTTGTTGGCCTGATAATTGCGCAGCGGGCGTAAGGTATTATTGATGTTAAACTCAAACTCAATTCTTAGAATCGTTGACATACACCTAACCAGTTGCATTAATTTTTTGTTAACGTACGTGATAATATGCAGTTACAGACGCCAGCGCCGTAGAATTACAGGCTGCGCGGGGAGTTGTTTGCGTGGCTAAAGGACGCTAGCCAATAGGAGGCGCCTATTCAAAAGCATGAGCCAATAGGCGCGCCTGTAATTCAGTCACAGGACGCTCCGCGCCTACGGCGCTGGCGCCTGTAACTGCATATTACAAGAAACGCCTATTCGCTCATGTTTTTATAGGCGCCTCTTATTGGCTAGCGTCCTTTAGCCACGCAAATAACTCACCTTGTTGCTTGTAATAGGGTTTTTAGCATGTTAACATTTTTTAAGTTTTGTATTCATGATAACAATTAGATTAAATAGATTAAAATTGATGGTGATCGCGCAAAAGGCCGCTTTCATCCTTCTAAAATTGCTTAATACTTCTACTACTAACGCTTTATATTCTTTTTCTGATAAAGTTCCAAATTAAGTCAAAATTTCCATTTTTTTTTTGGTTCATAGTTGGCTGTCTCAAGCTTTTTTTAGGGTCCCCAAATCAAAAATAGTTTCAAAAAAGCTACAAAATGCATATAATATAGAATTTCTGAATTTTTTTATATTGTTTCTTGTATTCCCATACTCCAAACCGAGACTGTCGTTCATAGTCATAGTTTGTCAACATATTAAAACTTACTCACTATTAGTGAGTCTTAAAGACAGTAAAACGTGGGTGAATCATCCCTAAAGTATCTATATAATTGATACATTCAAAATTTGATGAGCTAAAACATTATTAAAAAAACGATTGTTGGTTTAAAAAATAAATTTGTGCAACTCAACAGAGAAATCGTGTGAAGAATAGCACGAAAACTATTTTTATCGCTTAGAACTTTGTCCATATTCGGTGTTTTGGGGTTAATAGTCCGGTTCACGAATCTATTTTTGCATGAGAACCGCAAATCGTTGCATATCTGAGTGACTAAAGAACTTTTTTCTTCACGGAAATCATAAAAAAGATTGACTAAAAAGGCTCCTTTTGAAATACAAAAATATGCTGAATACATTTATTTGCTTTTTTCGTGCTTTGTGAATTTGAATTGGCCATATTTGGCTAAACGCCTCATAGAAATAATATAGCCGACGTAAAAACATTTGCGATTTTTAGCATATATTTCTTTCTTTTTTTGTGTATTATTTTATCAAGCGTGAATTTAATTGGACGAATTTCTACCGACATTTCACGTCTGAAGAGAAAGTTTAACGAATGGTTGTCAACTCTCGTGGGTGATTTTTTTAGGCTTTTGCCTTTTTATCGATTTTCCAAACCACTTTTTTGATTTCCCAGAAAGCTTAGAAGAAAAATGAGAGAAAAATAGAAGCTATATTTGGAAGGATTTTTCAAGAATTATTTTGGTAAAATCCAGAGAGAATAAGAGAGCGAAAAAATTTATCATGTGACAGGGTGAACTTGAGCCAAAACTGGATTAACCCACTACAGTCCACTTTTTAATTATACGTCGAATGGTCAATTTACTAAATTGACAAAAAATGAGCCATTACCAGTGGTAATTTACCACCATGATTTTTGGAAAAAAAAAAGTAATTGACAATTTACTTTGTTTCTAAAAATTATGGTGGTAGTGGCTTACTTTTTATTCTTTAATTTAATCATGTGTGCCGTCTCGAAATAACAAAAATAACCGCCAAAATAGGTCCTTAAAAATATATTGTTTAGTTAACTGTTCAAGTTTACGCGTAAATAGACTTGAAAATGAAGTAAGATACAGTCTGGAACCCAAAACGCACACCGCGAAAAGTGTCTATTTTTCCGATTTGGATTTTTTCTTTGGTTACAAAGGGTTCAATATTATCTTTTCACAGCTGTCAAGGGTAAATAATCTTAAACTTAGCCTTTGTTCTTGGTCAAGATCAAATTAAATTAAGAATGATTGATGAGTGTGTTATAATTTATAACTGATAAATCATAGCATAACAAATCATGATTAGTCATTGACTCATTACCGTATTTAAGGCTACATACAGTGTGGTAAATTCGTGTACATATCGTTAAGTCATAGTTTTTTTTTCTTTGCTCAATTAAATAAGCTCAGTTAAGAATGAATTCGATGAGTTTGAGAAAAATTGTTGCTCGTCCAAAGAAAGAAAGGAAGAAGAAAAACGAAAAACATAGAGAAATGAAAGGATAAATCAATGGCGAAAATACCACGATATTTAATTTCTCCGATAATTTAGTCACAGTAGTATTAAGGACGTTGATGACCTTAAAGGCAATAATTTGAATTCTGTGTTTTTCTGAAAGTTTAAGTGGACTTAGATAACAACTATGCCTTGTATTGACATAACCTAGTAGGTTTCTGTTGATAAAAACTAAAAAATCTAGAAATAATGAGATTTTTATTCCCTAAANTTAGCCCTTTTTTGGTCTTTTTAGCACCTTCAAAAAATTCTAGAACTCGCTACGGACATGCCCGGAACTTAATTTTTCCACATTTTCTTACTAACTTTTCGAGTTCTACAATTTGGCCAAAACAGTTTTTTACCAAAAAATTTTCGCGTGGTGAAAAGTCTACGATCCGCCACTAAACTATTAATAGCCTGGTCATTTCTGTTTTACATACGGTATGTAACATACCGTAATGTTTTACATATGTAATATAATTTATAATTGAACAAACTATCGTAATGATTTGATGAAGTCGGGTCAGAATTGAAGAAAACTTGTTGTTGAAAATAGACTTATTTTTAACGCGGAATTTTTCTTACACGCTTATTTATTTAACACGGAAAACCTCTTACGAGATTCATTTTAACACGATTGATTTTTTAACACGGATATTCAGAAAAACGTGTTAGAAAAATTCCGTGTTTTTTTTTAAATCCGTGTTAAAAAGTTTCTCCCAAAATAGAGTTGTGTAACAAAAACACTGAATAATCCGTCATCGTGCTTAAACCTTATAAGCTCAAGGATAAGTGTAATTTGTGTTTTTTTTTTCGCTAAAAAGCGAAAACTCTGAACGAAAAGTGTATTTGAATTTCACTCGCCACCATAACTCTCCATCTATCTTCATTGTTCATAGAATTGAAAAAAAGAAAATAGGCGATCTTTTATTTTCTTTTTTGCTTTTGTTTTCACTCAAGAGAAAAAAATTGGAGATAGATGAATAACAATATTCGTATAAAATAGTTTTTCGTAAATTCGGGAAACACTTTCGGGATCAAAAAATCTCTACGCATTTATCTGGTCAGTGGTTATCTGGCCGGAATTCTGGCTCGTTCCTTAATTTGACGGGAATTTTGTGCACAGATTTTATATCTTTATATGTTTATCACTACGCAGTTATTTCCCCTATATTTCGTCACATAATGTTTTCGGGCGAGGTTGTTGGCTAGATAATTGCGCAGCGGGTGTAAGGTATTTTTGATGAAAATTCAACCTCAAACTCAATTCTTCGAATCGTTGACCTACACCTAACCAGTTGCATTAACTTTTTGTTAACGTACGTGATAATAGGGTTTTTATCATGTTAACATTTTTTAAGTTTTGTATTCATGATAACAATTAGATTAACATAGTAGATTAACATACAGTAGATTAATATATTGGTGGTAATCGCTAAAAAACGCCGCTTTCATCCTTCTAAAATTGCTTAATACTTCTACCAACGCTTTATGTTCTTTTTCTGATGAAGTTCCAAATTAACCTCTAGAAATTTCGGCAAAATGATGCTAGTCAAAATTTCCATTTTTTTTTTTTGGTTCATTGTAGGGTGTCCCAAGCTTTTTTGAGTGTCCCCAAATCGAAAACAATTTCAAAAAAGCTACAAAATGCATATAATAATTTCCGGATTTCCAGAATTTCCGGATTTTTTTTATAATGTTTCTGGTATTCCCATACTCCAAAACTAGACTTTCGTTCATAGTCATAGTTTGTCAACGTTATTAAAACTTACTCACTATTAGTGTCACTCAGAGTCTTAAAGACATTAAAATGTGGGTGAATCATCCCTAAAGTAACTCTATAATTGAAACATTCAAAATTTGATGAGCTAAAACATTATTAAAATTATTGTTGGGTTAAAAAATATATTTGTGCAACTCGACAGAGAAATCGTGTGAAGAATAGCACGAAAACTATTTTTATCGCTTAGAACGATGTCCATATTCGGTGTTTTGGGGTTAATAGTCCGGTTAACGAATCTATTTTTGCATGAGAACCGCAAATCGTTGCATATCTGAGTGACTAAAGAACTTTTTTTCTTCACGGAAATCATAAAAAAAGATTGACTAAAAAGGCCCCTTTTGAAATACAAAAATATGCTGAATACATTTATTTGCTTTTTGCGTGCTTTGTGAATTTGAATTGGCCATATTTGGCTAAACGCCTCATAGAAATAATATAGCCGACGTAAAAACATTTGCGATTTTTAGCATATATTTCTTTCTTTTTTGTGTATTATTTTATCAAGCGTGAATTTAATTGGACGAATTTCTACCGACATTTCACGTCTGAAGAGAAAGTTTAACGAATGGTTGTCAACTCTCGCGGGTGCTTTTATTTTAGGCTTTTGCCTTTTTTATCGGCTTTTCAGACCACTTTTTTGATTTCCCAGAAAGCTTAGAAGAAAAATGAGAGAAAAATAGAAGCTATATTGGGAAGGATTTTTAATGTAGGCTTGCGATTGGTCAAAAAGTGGCCCGATTGGGTCTAAGGTTTCAAGTGTCTATTTTTACTATTTGGATTTTTTGTTCGGTAACAAAGGGTTCAATATTATGTTTTCACAGATATCAAGGGTAAATAATCTTAAACTTGGCCTTTGTTCATGTTCAAGATTAAATTAAATTAAGAATGATTGATGAGTGTGTTATAATTTATAACTGATAAATCATCGCATAACAAATCATGATTAGTCATTGACTCATTCCCGTATATTAAGGCTACATAAAGTGCGGTAAATTCGTGTAATATTAAATAAATATCGTTAAGTCATAGTTTTTTTCTTTGCTCAATTAAATAAGGTCAGTTAAGAATGAATTCGATGAGTTTGAGAAAAATTGTTGCTCGTTCAAAGAAAGAAAGGAAGAAGAAAAACGAAAATCATACAGAAATGAAAGGATAAATCAAAGGCGAAAACACCGCGATATTTAATTTCTCCGATAATTAATTTAGCAGACTGAAATTTCGTCACAGTAGTATTAAAAATTCTCAAACTCATCGAATTCACTCTTAACCGACCTTAATTTTACAGTTTTTTTACCGGAAAACGTTCTATTATTTACCTCTGTTTTCATTCACCTACTGTATATTTGTGTTAACATTATGTTGATACTAGAAAGCTAATCATATTTTGTTGAATTTAGATTAAAACCGACAGAATGGCGTGGCAAGCATACATTGATAGTCTAAAAGCATACTACCCAGATAATGCCGCATGTTCGGGCATCTTCGGACTGAATGGGTCCACCTGGGCGCAAGAGGGTTTCGACCACGTTCAGACCAACTACACCGAAATTACATCAGTCGCACAATTTTTTGCCGACCCTGCTCCAGCGTAAGTCTACTATTTAATCTCCTAAAAATACTACCAATACATTGGCGTATTTTTAAGGGTTTCAATAATTAACTACCAGATAAAGTCCGTGCCTAATAGGCGCGGAAGCCCTTTTCGGTGGTATAAAGCATAATATGTGGACATACGGTGAAATAACAATGTCAGAAAATCCGAAGAATACACAATACAATTTCTTTAACCGTTATCTTGACATTTTCGTATGAGTCAAAGGGCCCAAAGTTTGGGCCCAAACATGTGTCAAGATAGCAGGGATTTTTTAGGTAACTTGTCGCGTCATCATGATTCATCAGGCCAAAATACACAGGGTGCGCAGTTAGTAATTTTTGAGAACCGGCCTGGTAACTTCAAAGAGGTCCGTTAACGCTTACTTGCATGGACTACATCGGGAAAATCATGATCTACCCGTGAATTGAAAATAACCCATTAACTGGGTGCCCGTTAACGGCGTACCCTATATATGTGAAAGTAAGAAACTTTTGTCAAATAAGAGGTGTCAATATAACTGTTAACTTTAATAACTGTAATATCAATAACATGTCCTCTAGATTTGCCGGCGGTTTTGATTTCAATGGCGAGAAATGGGTACTTGTAAAAGCAGATGATGAGTGTCTGGAAGCCAAATCAAAAGGAGAAGCCAAAAATCCAATGTCGATACAAAAGTGTAATACATGTATTGTTATCATGGTCGGAAAAAAAGGATCCAATGGCGGCACTGTATCCGTTGCTGTTAGTAAAATGGCCACTTATCTCAAAGAAAACAATTATTAGAAATCTTCAGCTGGCTATCAGGTACCAATATAAAGCGAATACCACAATAACGTGTTTAACTCATGAATTTAGGGACCAATATATCACATAAAAAATTTTGGCCATTGGCCCATGAAGAGAGCTCAAAAAAGTGACGCAACTTTTGCGCGCTGATTGGCCAATACAATTTGAGCTTTCTCGTGATTGGCCAAACGCTTCAATTTTTATTTGGCTTAATGGTCCCCGAATTCATCAGTTGTATTATTATTTTATCATAAATGCATTCATTTTAGGGTCATCGTAAATTGAGAATCATCACATCACAAAACCCAGCTTTCTCATGTCCAAGTTTAACGAAAAAAAATAATATCCCCTGTAAAATTATCTCTTCTTTATATGCACTCACGAATGTACCTGTCGTAAAACTTGCGATACAAACAAAAACGACCGATTAGAATATTCACATTTTGGCGAACAATTTTGATACTTCAGTGTCAATTCTACCCTGCTCGTGCGGGTTAAACATTCTAGAAGTACCATTTTTGTTCCCGGCTTTTATAGTTTCCTTCATGGACCATGAAATAGCTCTAATCAAATCACACATGTACGATATTTGCCGAACATTTTGTATCTTCAAATTCTCTTATGTTTTTTTTATTTTGTTTTTGAGTCTGCGTTGTGACAAAAGCGTTTTTTGCGTAGGTTTTTTTAGGTAAAATGACAACGTCGATCAAAAATAAAGTGAAAAAATGACCGCGCCTTGAATGTGTCAAATAAATGTCACGGTACAGTTCAGGACGCAACTCACGAATTTAATTTTTTTTTAACTAATGGTTCAAGAAATAATTTTTAAAAGTTTTTACTGTACAGTACGGTTTGTACTGTGGCTACTGTAACAATTGAAATTTTAAATAAAATCAGTTTTAATTGGCTTTGGTTTGTCTTACTTGGCAGGCCTTCTTGAGAAGGGGCCAACTCGGGTGTATTTGAGTTTCCCGGAAAACTCGGGAGGATTTGAGTTTCTCGGAAAACTCGGGTGCATTAGAGTTTCTCGGAAAACTCGGGTGTATATGAGTTTCTCGTGAATCTCCGGTGTATGTAACTTTTTTTTNTTTTTTTTATCAAAATACACTTGTAGCTAAAAACTTTGCTGGGAGAAACATTTTTACATTCGCGAATAGTCGTTCCGTTATTTTTGCGTATTGAGCGGTCGAACCCGAGAGTAACCTTGAGAAGACTCAGAACCACTGCGGTTAATTGTGAAAGACGTATAAAATTACTTTATGGATCTCTTGAGGAAAAATATTTTTCGTTCTGGTTGACAACACTAAATTGGATTTTAGTGTAATTTCATTTTCAAATTAATTAACTACAGTCCTTGATTATCCGTTTATCCCACGGTAATATAATAATGTAAAACAAATAAATGCTCAGTAAAATAAAGTATTTAGATTCATTAAATACACCAGGTGCGGCGTTATGTTTCCTACCATTATCTTTCAAGTTGTCCTGTCCGTTCCATTATGATAACAGCGTTATCTTTCACGTTTTTGGGATAAGTTTTCAACCTAATTTGCCCACAGACTATGTCATTGTCGGGTCTTAATCAGTTTTGAAGCTTTGATAACATAAAAAGTGCCTGAAAAATACATTTTTGGCAACAAAAGTTGTAACTAATTAGCATATCTTTCGTACATTTTATTAATTTTCAAAAAGCCTACGCACTATGCCCTTATCTTTCAATTTTCCCTTATCTTTCAGTTTTTTTATTTTCGTTTTGGCAAGCACACTTGGTGCATAAACAATTATACATCATTATTTTAAGTACACTATTTTAGTGAACTAAAATATACTAGGGATTGGAAACTCCCTTATAAGGCCATTTTTCTTTTTGAACAAAAACTCATCCCTATTGGACCCTGAAAATACTTTCGTAAAATCAGGACTTTAAACCAAGAGCGGCCGAGCGCGCGGCCCTATACCGAGTGGCCTTCATTTACTAGCATATTATAGCCCCTTGGGCTCTAAAAGCAGGTTTTTGTGCATCTTTGAGAACGCATATACTCACGATTCTCTTTTCCCTACATTGTAAAAAGAACCGCAAACGACTCATTGGAGTCAAATCATAATGAGTTTAAATCATAATGAGTTTAATTTCAAAGGACTCCATGGTATTTTTTTATTATGGTCTGAAGTTTAATTATCAGAAATAAAACATTATGTGCTCAATAATTCAGGCACTTCCACATGTGCAGTTAAGTCGGTTCGTGACGTTGATGGTAATTGTCGTGGCAGTTCGAGGGACTCCTTGAAGCTACTCGTCGCATTTGAAGGCACAACATCGCTTCCCTCGATTATTGACGGCCTTCGAGCGTCCAAGCGAATATTTGCTAAAAGGCATATTTTCATTTTTTTCATGAAAAACTTGGTTATTTTGGCCCGTATATTTGCAAAACTGTGTAAGCAAAATGTCGACATAAATTAACCTCCTGCGCAGTTATCCGACCGCCAGTTATCCGACCGCCAGTCATCCAACAGGTTTGGCCGCCGGGTTTTTATCCGGCACGTTTTTCCCATTTTTTCCACTTTTCCGCCTACGCCTAGTCCATTAATCCGGTATGATTTTTTCACCCTGCCGGATAACCGCGAATGAGTATATATTCCATCGCTTATCATTCAAAAACAAATATTTCGTTATGGTTTTTTTGTAATTTATCATCTTTTTTACTGCGCAGTTATCTTGCAATTAATTATCTAACAAAAACAAAATTACTTATTTTCCATCTACGCTCTGCGCAGTTATCTATTTTTTTTGCTGAAAACTGCGCAGGCGCTGTTTAAGACATAATATACGATTAAAAGTTTCAAGTACGACAATCTTAGTTTGGTCTCTTTTGTAGAAAAATCCACTAAGTGTCTCAATTCATAAAAAAAGATATAGATGTGTGTCATATCTTGCTAATAAAATACACAAAAATAAACATGCGTTATTTACCGTCAATGCGTGGCAAACTTGACCTGCGATTGATTGGTGGTACAATTCTCCGTGCAAAATTTTTGATATCTGTAACGTCATCCGACTGTAACGAAGACGCACGGCGAATTTTGCCCCTTGGGTAAGGGGTCGTGTTGGCATCAAAATGCACGACGCGGCGAATCTCAACTGGCGTCCGGAGACTGTTAACGTTCAGGGACGATGCATGCGACGTGTAGCAATTCGAGTGGTACTCGCTGGAATGATAGTCACTCACGCATAGGATGTTCAAACTGCTTTTCAATGATAGTCATAAAAATGTAATTTTGAGAAAAATCGAAAAGGCCAAAATCTGAAAATGGTTTCATTTTGGGTAAACAAAATTTAAATTTGGCCATTTTCCGCAAATGTTGAAAAATGGCCAAAAATGAATTTTCCGTTAACCGAAAGAGAACCCCTTTTCAGGTTTCGCCCATTTCTATTTGTCCAAAAAATGGACTCCAAATCAGGTTGAGCCATTTTTTTTTATTTCTGATCCATTTTGTTTGATCTGAAATTGTCTGGAAAGGACGAAAATTAAAAAGGATTCCATTTTCGGTAAACAAAAAATTCAATTGTGGCCATTTTTTCGACATTTGCCAGAAATTTACATTGTATACCTTTTCGAATGATTTTAAATCCCGGTAAAATAATAGGCTAACTTTTATTAGCAGTAAAATCTGATAGCTATTTGAAATTCAGAATGGACATCCTACTCACGCTTGACGGACGACTCGCAACTTTGTTAACGCGACAGCTGGATGACGATTGTGATGGCGGCTGGGATGGTGAATGAAATCGCACTAATATTAGTTTACGAAGGGCCGGAAATTTTAAAAGAGTTTGAAAATTGTTTTAACAGAAAACACTTTCTTGTTTGTTTTTGTGACAAGTTCAATGCGCCGAACCTGATTTATCATTTGACGTAAATCCGCCGCTTGAAATGTCAATCATTGACTTTTTACGGCGACTTTTACATAAGGAGCTGAGCGCATACTTTCGAAACTCGCGATTTGTCATGCCGTACGCAATTGGATTTAAGGCCGAATTGAGCATTCCGAACAGCAGTAAAACGCTGCTTTGTGTTGGATGTTCCCCACTCCCGATACCAGCAATGAGCTTAAGGAGGGGTCAGTCGAGTTGTTGACAAACTCTACTCAAAGGGAAAACGCTCTAAAATACTTTCCACAATTGCGATTGTCATAGTTTTGTTTTGTACGTATAGTATGTAAATAATAATGCATTTAGATGATTTAATTTTGCCTTGATTTTTGGTACCGATTACTAACGGCGTACTTCAACTTGAAAAAAATGGAAAATTGGGCCGTACATCACTTAAACAGTGCTGATGGTAGTGATTTCATTTTTTTTTCTCAAAGGTTTCAATTACAAAAACGCACATTTCCATGTGAGCCTCTTGCGTTTAAGGTATACAACAAAAATATCTCGGAAAAACTCTTAATATGAGAACATTGATGTCTTTGTACACAACATGACTGACCCCTCCTTAATGAGCGACAGCAGGAATAAAGGTGTCCAAGCAACGAAAATTTGAATTGTTAAGATGCCCAGAGTGCGCGCGGCTTTCATCTTAAATATATAATATATACCTTCATAATATTTAAAATTATATATAAATTATAGACGCAACAGGTTTCTGGAGGCATCTTAATGCATGAAAAGTAAGGAATATAAACGGGCCGGAACATATGCCGCGTGTTATTTCACTACTTTGCACTGTGCAATTGAAGCACATAAGATAGTAAATGCAGCGTCACAAAAAAAGTTTTTTTCGGCCTGATAGTCTAATCATTAGAATCTAATGGAGTCAACCAACAAAACACTTAGGTGCATTTCGTTTCTCTCACAAGAAAAACGCAAAATTGCCTATGCGCACCATTAAGCCGCGCAAAAACCCCAATACACGACCATGTTCAGAAATGAATTGATATGAGTCGTAGGGGTTAAAATAACAGCAATAAGTTATGCCGCATACATGCAACTTCATAATTTTTAAATATTTAAGGTATTTAACATGCTACCTAAAAATCATGCTCAAGTAACGCTCATATTTAACTCCTTTGTCTTCGATTATAAACGATTGATTTCCATTTTTCCATGATTCCGGAGGGCTTTTTTGTTAAGTGTTACATATTTTTTTTGAAATTGATAACCAATCGATGAGAATTTGGATTGAAAAATTTGAAACTTATGTACAGGCTCAGGAATTGTTTTTTGGAAACTAGGTTATCCGACATAGATTTTTCGTCGGATTCCAAAGAATTTTCTNATGACTGACCCCTCCTTAATGAGCGACAGCAGGAATAAAGGTGTCCAAGCAACGAAAATTTGAATTGTTAAGATGCCCAGAGTGCGCGCGGCTTTCATCTTAAATATACAATATATACCTTCATAATATATATATATATAATTATATATAAATTATAGACGCAACAGGTTTCTGGAGGCATCTTAATGCATGAAAAGTGAGGAATATAAACGGGCCGGAACATATGCCGCGTGTTATTTCACTTCTTTGCACTGTGCAATTGAAGCACATAAGATAAAATAGTAAATGCAGCGTCACAAAAAAAGTTTTTTTTCGGCCTGATAGTCTAATCATTAGAATCTAATGGAGTCAACCAACAAAACACTTAGGTGCATTTCTCTTCTCTCACAAGAAAAACGCAAAATTGCCTATGCGCACCATTAAGCGGCGCAAAAAAAAACCAATACACGACCATGTTCAGAAATGAATTGATATGATTCGTAGGGGTTAAAATAACAGCAATAAGTTATGCCGCATACATGCAACTTCATGATTACTATATATTTAAGGTATTCAACATGCTACCTAAAAATCATGCTCAAGTAACGCTCATATTTAACTCCTTTGTCTTCGATTATAAACGATTGATTTCCATTTTTCCATGATTCCGGAGGGCTTTTTTGTTAAGTGTTACATATTTTTTTGAAATTGATAACCAATCGATGAGAATTTGGATTGGAAAGTTTGAAACTTATGTACAGGCTCAGGAATTGTTTTTTGGAAACTAGGTTACACTCCTTAAGGGTTTATGTGCCCATTTCGCGACCTGAAAAGTGGGCACATAAACCGAAATTGGGCACTTAAACCCGCAAGCGTAGGAGGAAAACTATGCTGCAATTTTTTTGGACACATAAAGCGACGGTCGGACTCTTTTGTACCAAATTTGAGGATTTGTATCAAATTCCAGTGCATAAACTGTTAATCTTGTTCTTGTGAAATATAAAATTACAAAACTTAGTTCTAAATGGCAAAAAAATAGAAAAAATTAATTTATCACTTGTCGGTCGACACAAAAAAAGAGATTTTGAAATTATGAAAATGACTCAGTGGGCACATAAACCCTCATGCGTGGGCGGGATTCGTGGAAAACCTTTCCTCAAAAACTGGGCACATAAACCATCCATCGGGGCTAAGTGGGCACATAAACCCCGGGCACATAAACCCTCAAGGAGTGTATCCGACATAGATTTTTCGTCGGATTCCAAAGAATTTTCTGAGCCCGCACAGAAGTCTCAAATCTCCCTATGGCATTTCCGGCGAGCTAAAATCATGCAGTCAGACCAGAAATAACCTGTGATTGATAAATAACACTGAAAAACTTTATAACTTTTGATAAACCGGCTAAGATTATTTTGTTAACCGCGGGAATTGAAATACAGGTAGCATACAATTTATGATTTAGAGAAACTTACTGTTTTAAAATTTATTAATTATTTGAAAATTGTTCAAACAAAAGTGTACATGACTCTATTGCGCCATCTTGATAAAAAAACATACGGTGGCGTTTGGTAAACCACCTAGTACAGTCAAGGGTCTCTAGATGTGCGCTCTCTAGATGTGCGCTTTGTTTCGAAAAATTTGTAAATACCTCTAGATGTGCACCTTTTTTCAAAACGATTGTTTCCCAAATATACCTCTAAAGGACCCCATCAATTTCGCGCACATTTGTGTGCGCGAAATTTACCATTTTTTCGCGCACATTTTTTGTGCGCGAAATTATTTTTTTCTTCGCGCACATTTTGTGCGCGAAATTTTTCGTTTTTTCGCGCACATTTTTTCTAAATAATTTAGGTTAATGTTTCTTTTTAATTAATGGTCGGTCACCATTATGTAATATTTCTTTAATTTGGTTTCTAAAAACGTTCTAGATTTTCAAAAAACACAAATTATTTTGTTAGTAAATACGTTATTTTAAATAACTTATTTAGTTGTGATTGTAAAGTTCAGACAGTCAGTTTTGACTTAGATTTTATTATTTAAAAATTTGTTCTAGATTGTAAAACTTAACTTGTTTTTGTTCAAAATCCTCGATAGTAAAAATTATTCGACTAATTCAATAATTTTTCATAATATATACAGTGTGGAAGACCTATGGCGATAAGGGAGTTTGAAATTTTGTGTCAAAAGTCTAGTATGCGGCTCGCTCGGCCTCGTTTCTTTTTTGTGGAGACTATTCCACAACATATAAAAGGCCATTTTACCTTGTTACCAGCTACTNCATATTTTTTTTGAAATTGATAACCAATCGATGAGAATTTGGATTGAAAAATTTGAAACTTATGTACAGGCTCAGGAATTGTTTTTTGGAAACTAGGTTATCCGACATAGATTTTTCGTCGGATTCCAAAGAATTTTCTGAGCCCGCACAGAAGTCTCAAATCTCCCTATGGCATTTCCGGCGAGCTAAAATCATGCAGTCAGACCAGAAATAACCGGTGATTGATAAATAACACTGAAAAAGTTTATAACTTTTGATAAACCGGCTAAGATTATTTTTTTAACCGCGGGAATTGAAATACATGTAGCATAAAATTTCTGATTTAGAGAAACTTACTGTTTTAAAATTTATTAATCATTTGAAAATTCTTCAAACAAAAGTGTACATAACTCTATTGCGCCATCTTGATAAAAAAACATACGATGGCGTTTGGTAAACCAACTAGTACAGTCAAGGGTCTCTAGATATGCGCTCTCTAGATGTGCATGTCTTTCTAGATGTGCATGTCTCTCTAGATGTGCGCTTTTTTTCGAAAAATTTGTAAATACCTCTAGATGTGCACCTTTTTTCAAAACGATTGTTTCCCAAATGTACCTCTAGATGTGCACTTTTTCTCAAAAAATTGATTTGGTGCACTTATGGTGAATTTTAATAAATATTTTTGTGTAAAAAATCTGTATTAAAAAACATGCTAAAATTTCTGAAATCGAAAATGCACATCTAGAGACCCCTGATTGTACAAGTTTTTTGTGCCTTGTCTATTATATGATACAACTCAGTCAAACCATGCGTGTCCACGCGTGGTAATCCGACGCATTCCGACAAAAAAGGATGTGGAATAAAGCGAGGTCATTACCTAGATTCATTCCAACTCAACCCATTGTGAATGTGTTTAGCGAAATCCTAACCAAAAATTTTTTTTAATTATATACTGGAGTGAGAAAAAAAGTGTCACCGAGAAAATTTCCCTTGTAGGTTTGAAACAGTACTCGGTCTTATGTATGGTAAGACCCGTGTCGAGTTCGGTGACAAACTGACGACCCTCACCAGTATAAAAATGTATATAGTAAATGCGCTTAAGTAGTTTGGTTTTGTGAGATAGTTTTGTAAATTTCGAACAACTCTCCCCATCGACATTTCTGTTATACTGTTTCAAGGCCAACATACATGAGTTTTGTATTTCTAATTTCATCAATGATATTGACCAAGGGTTGATTTCAAACGGAATCTAATTTTCGAATACTTTTTTTTTTGCAGTTTTAGTCTTTTTCTAATTGTTCTTTTTTCAAAAATTATAATGAACTATTCTTATTTTGTATCATATCGCCTACGCTTTCATCCCTTAATGAGTAGGTCAACGGCGCACTCTCTTTATCTCGAACACAAATTCATGCGAGACTCAAAATGAGCGTTTCCCCGCAAAAAAATTTCCAGTATGTTCAAGAGTTAAACACAGGTTACAGAAATGCTGACGGTTGTACTTTATAAAAGAAAATACGGTTCTCATAGGACGGAATTGTTAAACGCATCAACTTTAAAGCGGCACAGTTTTAATTAGTTTAAAATGCAAACGGAATACAAATCCAACGGAGGTGTAATTGATTGAAACACTCCTTAATTCATTTCAGACGTTACCCAGTTTGTACTTTATACAAATTCGAACGGTGGGCTTTTTCAACACATGCCCTTAAACGTGACGGTATGGAGCGGTGAATATAATACTGACATTTACACGATTACGATAACCATCCGCCTGTACCCGAACGAGAGCGCGTAAACTTTTCGACTTGTTGCGCTCACTATCTGCGCCCACATCTGAGCTGTCCGACGAGGCAAATTTGTTCACAATTTTATAACGGCAAAAGTCGACCGATTTCCGCGCGAAGCCCGGAGTCCACTCGATTTTGTCTTCTTTATTGTTTGAGTTATTATTCAGGTTTGGGCGTCGCGAATATGGCAATTCGACGGAAGGCATTATGCTGTATTTACGATATGGTGAATTGGCTGGAAGCGGATTTGGGCTTATGAAGCTTTAATGAGACATCATCTGCTTGAAAGCATGTTAGTGGTGAAGCTTGCTATAAAACACTTTATAAATTAGTTATGAGTATATGACCGATATCTCATAAAGTAAAAGTGCATCTGATAGAGAAAAAAATAGTCGGTAACGACTCATTATGGTCCATAATTTATGTCATTGAAAATGGTTTCATTTTGAACGATTATGGGGCTTATGACTCAGTTGTCACGTGACACGTTGAATTTGACAAAAATTGGATTAACTTTCTACAATCCACATTTTGATTTTGAACCGCTTTTTCGTCTTTTTATGAGTTCTAAGGCAAAACAAGTTTAAATGAGGTCACTTCAAATAAGATCAATCAAATTGAATTCATTGCAAATAGACGTACTACACAGGGTGCGCTGTTATGTTTCACCTGTCCCCGCTCGTGCCGTTATGTTTCACTTTTTTTCGTAAAAATTTTCCAGCTTATCCGCCTACGCCCTGCGCCGTTATGTTTCACTTGGGATACAAAAAAAATATACAAAGACGATTTTAGTTTATTTTAATTTCAAATAGAGCAATTATTTCATTTTGTCTCGGGCCATTATGTTTCACCTTTGTCCGATTTTTTTGTGAAACATAACGGCGCACCCTGTGTAGTTAATAATTTATTCGCGTAATACCTGCGGTATTCTAGTTCAAGCTTTTATCACA
>SCLG01000024.1:640089-655283 GCA_004367875.1 Oikopleura albicans
AGCGGCGATATTCTTTTTTGATTTCTCCGTCCAAAAGGACGTCTTTCGGCAAAATTTGGAAATTTTTGCATATTTAGTATTAAGTTAGTATTTGAATTAGCCCTACTTCCGGTCAAGTTAAGTAGTATTTTGGTGATTTTGGACTTTTGGAACTTTTGAATATGGCCTTTAAAAAAACTACGTGTTTACTAAATGGTTACGAGATTGTTACAAAACCCGGCTTAACGTAGGTGACCAACAGATAAGTGCTGTGCCAATCGAGGCAAAAACAATTGTAGTAGCAACATGTGATAAGCAAATGGCGAGGGACTGGAAATCGTTGAGATTGAAAGGTTTCACAATAAGCTTATAACGCCTATAGGATAGGGCCAACGTAAGTCCAAGGGACGATATAGACGGAAATGTAATCAATGCCGCTTTTGAGGTGCAACTCAAATTGCTTGATGAAAATAAATATGACATTCCAATCCCCAGCATACTCATTCCCATCACTATGTCGGACACTTAACGTAAAATAAATTTTAGATATTGAAGTTTGTACTTAAAAATCTCCAAAAAAAGTTTTCTCCAACAAAGTTTTCTTCGGAAAACGTTTTCCTTTGTTGGAAATATCACGGTGCGGTCTCGGCCAAAAGGCACACTCGGAATCCGAGTAGTGTGTTTTCTGGAGAAAGGGCAATCCGCCGACAATTTTTATATAAATACACCACATAATCCGTTATGTTACCACCATGAAACGTCAAAAACTGTTAGTATAATAGAATTTTGTTAATATAAGGTAGGGCATTTGGTTAAGTAATTGAAAACGGAAGTTTAATAAATCCCGAAAACTGTTAAGTTAACACTGATAACATAACGTGTGTTAACATAACGGGTTATGTGGTGTATACTATAAACTTATATAAACAATGGTAGACTGTCGGCGCGCGGCATATTACCATTTCTCCAGAAAACACATGGTGCGAATTCCGACGGTGCCGGGCTAATAGGTTCAATGAATCGCTCAACAGAAGAACACCAAGTGATAATGACTGCAGTGTACGGTACATTTATTTTCAAACACACCTGCTAAAGATAAATTAATGAGAATGCCTGCTCGATCCGCATTTCGCTGAAGCCGCCTCGATAACGATAATAGCAAAAATGCCGCACATCTGAAAATTTAATAAGTTTATTAAAGGTTACATAATTTATGAAAATGTAATTGACAACCATGTAATTCATCAAGTCAATATATTTGTTGCTGTGCAAAAATCCTGACACTATGTATGTTATTCACGATTAATGTCGCTTTAATTTATCTCCTGATATACACCGTGTGTCGGCCCTGAGAATGACGTGGTGGTGCCAAAAACAATGTAAAGGATACGAAAATTTACAAAAGCCCGTCAATCTCAGCAGGTGTACACGTATCGCGCGCGCAAAAATAAAATGCGCACGAGAATTATCGTCACAGACGTATCTCGCGCGCATTTAGTTTTTGCGCGCGAGATTTTCCTTCCCACACGAATCTCGCGCGCATTTTTGAGAACTTGATATACAACTATTATACTTAAATCGTAAACGCACACCTATTGTTTTTGGATCTTTTTTAAATAGCAAGATGAAGAAAAAAAGCTGAAAGTTTTGCAATATAATTAAAAGGGAATCGGCGACGGGTTAAGAAAAAAAAGTCATCCTTCAGACGGAATAAATGTCAATGCGATCGTGAAAATGTCAAACTTTATTTACTTCTTCTGACAAAAAAACGTTTGTGTGAGAACTATTTTTATAGTGGATTATGCGTTGTGCATCTCAGAATCAATCTTTATCCATTGAATGGTGGTTATTGGACATAATTTATGTCACATAAATGACCAGTTTCAGTAAAAAAAAATCCGCGCAATTCCCCGCTCGTACGCTTATCCGGCAATTTTTGCATATTTTTCACCTATACCGACTACGCACTAATTCTTTATCCGGCCATTTGAGTATTAATCATGTCCGAGTTGGAAAGCGAAAGTGGTCGGATAAACGCGCAGGCGGTATACACAGGTTAAGTACTTAACCGTCCACTAATTTTTTTTCAAAACTGGACGGTTAAGCCGGTTCCGGACGGTTAAACCGGTAGTGCGTAGGCGATTTTTTTGGGGAAATTAAAAATAAAACGAAGTGGACGGTTAAGCAAAAATAGCCATTTTATATAAAAATTTGATCTCCTATAACACGTGACTCTTTTCTATGACTATTTTTTTTTTACNTAAAAGGGAATCGGCGAAGGGTTAAGAAAAAAAAGTCATCCTTCAGACGGAATAAATGTCAATGCGATCGTGAAAATGTCAAACTTTATTTACTTCTTCTGACAAAAAAACTTTTGTGTGAGAACTATTTTTATAGTGGATTATGCGTTGTGCATCTCAGAATCAATATTTATCCATTGAATGGTGGTTATTGGACATAATTTATGTCACATAAATGGCCAGTTTCAGTAAAAAAAAATCCGCGCAATTCACGGCTCGTACGTTTATCCGGCAATTTTTGCATATTTTTCACCTATACCGACTACGCACTAATTGTTTGTCCGGCCATTTGAGTATTAATCATGTCAGAGTTGGAAAGCGAAAGTGGTCGGATAAACGCGCAGGCGGTATATATTATAAAGCTCAGTCGATCTCAAATTCGACACGATAAACTCGTTTTTTTTACTAGCTGAAACGATGAAAAACGAAAAATAGAGTTACGACCGGTTTTTGTACGAAAAATATTAACCGGAAAAGGTTATTTATTTTTCCAAGATATTGAAACGACGCCCCAGTTTCTAAATCAGTTAATTTTTTCCGAAAAAGGCGTCAAAAACGATGTTAGACAGTCTATTACACTAAATTAAATTTACTGTTTAAAATTTCTTTTCGAGTTTGTTCATTAAGAATTGTCAAAACGAATACGAGTAGTCGCCAGTTTCCCGTATTTTCTTTTTTACAACGCAAAAAATGTAGATTAGACAATAATTGCCTTATTTATAAAATCGAACCTATTTGACATTTTAAAATGTAGAACACTGCTTCATTCAGTATGTTACATGTTTTGTTTTTTTGGATTATGCACCAATTCTGTGGTTATCATTCCGTTGCCCAAAAACCATTAACGTATATTTTTCGTTGTGCATTTTATATGTAAATTTATTTGGCAACACTTGTCATTTCAGTTCTCAGGCTGACATTATTTCAAAATGACTAAATCAAAATTTCTAATTTTAGGTTACTGGTTGGGTCGGTACTATCTCAACCGATGGCGACCCCTTAACTCTTGGGGGTCACTGTTTCACGATCGTCACAAAACGGCCTGTTTGCTCTCATATCTCATCAAAAAGGCTTCAAATCAAAAATCTCCGATAGAAAATCGGAAAATTTTTCTTAATTTCTTTTTAAAAATTTTCCTGTGATGACTTTGGATATTTCTGACAATTTTCTTATTGGTCTAGATGGATTCATCATGCTGAAGTACCCAGTAAAACAATTTTTTCAAATAATTTTATTCTATAAAAACGGCCATAAGTTATGGCCATGAGTCATGGTGTTTCAAAAAACTATATGCCACCCTAGCCATAATATGACCATCACACAGTGTCCTTTACGGATTACATATACGAACACATGTGACCCCCTGTAGTTATAATAAATAACCTGGTTATAGGATTTTATTGCTAGTTTATCAGTCCTACAGGTTTAGTCTCATGAAAATCGGCTGAGCGTTTCTAGATTGTTTCTCAAATTATGGCGTGTAAACTCTCAAAAGTTGCAGCTTTTTTATCTAGAAAATTATACGCATCGGGGGAAGAATTCCATGGCTTTTATTTTTCACAATTACTTTTCTTCGTTTTCGAATTATGCATGTGTATAACATTTCTTTCATGTTTCTCTTAATTTACCTCATTACTAATGAGTCATTAGCATTAAAATTATTGACGACTTTATCTTTATCGATATCTCTTAGTAGTTAAGGCTTAATTTCTATCGGAATTAGTTAAAAGTTTAAACTCAAAACTCATCAGAGTCACTTTCAGTAGCCATCCCCTTTCAAGACGAGGAATTAATCAGAATAAAAAAACGGTGGCTTCCGATTCTAAGAGATTCCATTTATTATTTTTTGATTGGTTGAATAATCAGGTGTTATTTCGATATTCAATATGAATTCGATATTTTAAAATACAAAATATTTTTAAATGCTCATAACGAGCAATGAGAGAAACAAAGGCCCCGACAAACTTTCTTAGATTTTTTGCGGTGAGGGATGTGAATTGCTTGACTTTCCGTAAGTTTCCGTGCACGGCCGTGAATCATTTTCGGAAACTTACGGCCGTGAATCATTTTCGCCATCCTTTTGCGTTTGCCTGATTGAATTTTCCACTCGCGGAAAAATCATTTTTCCAGTAAATCCGTGGTCTCAAAAACGTTCACGGATGACAGGCCCATTTTCAAGATTGGGGGTACAACGGGATAATTTTGGTTGAAGTTAAATAGTTTACGAAAAATTAATAATTTAAACTGAAAAAAAAGAAATCAACACGAGTAAAAGAGAAATACGACGCGCGGGCATTTTTCTCATGTCTTATTCCGAAACGAAGAAAAATAATAATTATTTGTGAAAGAGAGAAGCAATTTGTGAAAGAGAGAAGCGACATAATTACTTTTTCGCGCTTTTTTCACGGAATATACAATGTGGTGATTCCGACAGAATCCCACATTTGAATGTAGGATTCTGATCGGAATCCCACATTCAAAAGATGGATTCCCAAAGAATCCCACAATCAAATGTGGGATTCTGAAAAAATCCCNTTTAAAGTTATTATAATATGATTTTCACAACAAAATCTGCTATTTACATGAACACAAATTATCTCAATAATGTTAGGTACATTTAGTCAAATATGAGTCCTGGGGGTTAAAGAAAAAATAGAAAAAAAATAAAAAAAAACGTAATGTCGTTGTTAGATTTATAATCCGTTTGCCGTTTGGTTATATCATAAACCGTTCGCGAGTTAATTCGAAAAAACGTGCCATCTGGACAGATGTGTCCAGAATGGACCATGACAGTTAAGTAAATTTAAACCTGAAACTAACCGTGGCGATAATAGGTATTAGCAAGGTGTTAAAACAACCTAAATAATATATTTCATATCTTAGATGTATATATATTTATTTTATGGCGTTCACTTTATACAAATTTCTTTTATATAATGCTTTTTGCTAATAATATTTTCCAGAAAATAACGAACTTGTCTCATTTGTCCTCAACCCGATTTTTTCTAACGTCACTTTTTGCTCAAAATATCCTACAGTTATAGGCTATAACTTATAGCTACCTTCTAAGGGTACAATCTATGTTTTTGTTATTCAGTTTCATTCGAAATAACTTTCGAAAAACTCGATTCAAAAGAGTGTGCGATTGATCATGGAGAATCAAAATCATAAAGGAAATATTAAAGAATAAAAACATTTGAAGAAAAAAAATCTTTGACTATTAAGTTTACCAGAAAACTTTTTGTAAACTGAATGTATTAATTTTTCACAATATTTTATTTGTTCTTCACATGACCGTTTTGTCCATGAGTAACGTAAGGGTGGGAAATACCCTATCAATAACAAAACGCAATAAATTGCTCTGATCATTTTGTTATGAAAAAAATCATTTAATCGGTGTTTAATTTTGGCGTCCAAATATGGCAACAAATAAGAAATTATTATTTTAACCTAGTATTTATAATCAAATTCGTTTTTAAGAATTCCGTCTTTAGGCAATCCTCGTTACCTCTTTAATGATATTTTCGAATCAACGAGTCAGACTCAGCGCAGACACACGGTACCTTATCAGGATTTTTTTGCGGAACTCACATGTTGATAATGATTATGCAAACACCGAGCATGATAATAAACGACGAAAACCAATGATTATTTGGCCCCGTTTCGGTTTGATTTAAGTTAACGGTTCCATTAAGTTTAATTGGAATTTCAACTTCTTCATTTCCATTGATCTGGATAAAACGTTCATCCTGGCCGTTCTCCATTTTTGCAATTCTCTTGAAAAAGTATCTCTTTAATTTGTTTTCGATGAGGGACTCATTGACCC
The DNA here is from genome assembly GCA_004367875.1 of Oikopleura albicans. Classification (NCBI taxonomy): domain Eukaryota; kingdom Metazoa; phylum Chordata; class Appendicularia; order Copelata; family Oikopleuridae; genus Oikopleura; species Oikopleura albicans. The sequence goes on from SCLG01000024.1 coordinate 646,195, forward strand.
GCAATTATGTTTTTTGTTGTCGAAATTACAGCTCAAATTTGGCAAACAATAAAATTATACATTTTTTTTTTTTTCGTTTCATTCGCAATTTTCGTTCGACATTTTATCATTCATCCTTTTTTTCGGTCCGAAAAAAGAAGAATGTATTTTAAATGCGTTCAGAAGTGAAAAAACGAGTGAAAAAAACGCCAATGTTCTCTCTTTCTCCCTCAATAGTTTATTGTGAGTAAAACCGATTTTTTTATTTTATTTCGAGGGAAAGTAAAATCTGGTCGAAAAAAAATAAAGTATTAAATAATTAATGACGGAAATTCAATGAAAAGGCAATAAAAAAATTTATCGATTTTTGTTTTCTTCTGCATGCATGCATGGGGTCGTTGAATCCTGAATGAAACTTTAATTACTATTTTTATGAGGGCTTTTTTGATGTGATTTTTATTGCAATTTTTCAAGTACAGTTAGGGGACGAGTTATTGCGATAAAGATTATTTAACTCTTTTAACCCATGTCGATTAAGATGTGCGACTTTCAAGTTTGAACCGGCACCGTCTGAATCGGTCTTCTTTCTTTTGTGCCGAAAGGGTAATCCGCCGAAATTTCTCCAGTTCTGGTCAATGGTTTTTATTTTGTGAGGGTTCTCCAACTTTCGTGTGATCGCAATAGAACCTTCTGTTCTATTTGCGTGCAAAAAATGTTCTATTTTCAGAGAACGTTCTATTTTACAGAACGCTCGCTCGTTCTGTTCATACTTTCGCACCTCTGGACACCATCATGATTATAAAATTATAAGTCACTTTTTAGGACATCCGCTGGTAAAAATCAGCATTAATCTGTGTTTGTTAATTGTTAAATTGTAATATAAATATATATTTAAAAAACTGTGTTTGCCATCGATTATACAGTTGTTATTTTGGATACATGACATGTATAAATTGTGTTTTTGGATGCATGACGTTGTATAAATAGTCATTAGACATCATTTTTTCGTATTTTCTTCAGTTTATTGTTAAGATTTTACTTTAACGCAGCAAATGTTACCAGTACAGTGCATCCGAAAGCGCGATGATTTTATTGACGTTTGTAAAGTTAATAGATACATTATTTAGCTTAATGCCATATTAGGGCGAATATATTCTAAGATAACTTTGTTTTTCATTTCGCTGAATATATATTCTCCAATCAACAATGATTTAAATCACAAATGGAATGACCCAATATATGTTTATGCTTGCCTAAATATAAATACGATCTGACTTCACTTTTCGTGATTAACTCCCAACCAAAATCCAAGGACATTTGTCCTTATCCGATGAAAATTTTTCTTATTATTTGGCTTTAGTAAATGAATTGATAATGAAATCTAACAGTCAAAGTGATTGTGAATCCGTAGCACACAATACTATAAATGTTAGGTTTTTTTTAAATCACGAGTAATTAATGATTAATTGAACTCATTTTTTTCTAATATCTTTTTACTTAATGTGTAAGTAAAAAATGCCAATCGATCTAACAAAACAAACAAACCCGAAAAAAATGAAAAATGAAGAAAAAAAATTGACTGCCAAAATATATTTATATATATATTGGTACTACCAAAAGGTAAGGGCCCAAAATAAAAATGTACAGAGACTACCCAAAGTGAAGTCCGCTTTACTAGAGTTTTATTTTAAATATGTTGAATTGATATAAAAAATAAGTCTTAATTGGCCAAAAATATTAAAAGAGTCTTAAAATAATTAATGCCAATTTGTGTAATCATTAAATTTGCGGCGCAGGCGCGCGGAAACGCTCATGATGTAGTACTACAATCGCGGCACAGGCACGCGGAAATGCTAATGATGTCAAATTGTGCGCGGGTAAGGTAATCAAGAATAATTAACGCAACGAGCGCTAATAGCGCTAAACTGAAGTATATAAGAAGATCGGAAATGAAGAAGATCCAAAAAGACGAGCCAATAATCTCAATGGACCTCCAGTTGAAAAAATTAAAAGCACCCAGCCCAAGACAACAAAATACGAAAAAGTTTGTGCTCGATGGACAGACGGAAACGCGATGAAAGTCGACAAACTTGACGGCATTTGGCTGTCTCAATGGCTCAACGCGATCCGTGTTAAAAGTCGTCAAAGGGCGAATGGTTGAAGTCCGTTGCAACAAATGTGACAAAATCTGCGAGACGAGCTTCTTGATACTGGAAGATTGGGCACAAAATAATAATTTTCCTCAAATTGGCGAAACATCGCGGGAAAACTTCAATGCTGCCCTCAATAAAAAAAATCGACTTCAGCAGAAATTCGAAATATAAATTCGGGAGATGTTCGCAATGGAATTAATTCGAGTGGCTGACTGCTGCGAAATGGACCTGGAACGATGATCGTTTGGAAACACGTCGACGGCAATAACGTTTTCAAAAAAGCAAAAGGGATTTCGGCGACAGCAGCAAAAATTAATCTTATGGCGGAGAACACATGCAAATCTGCGAGTCGGACAAAGCGAAATTGTAATTTGGATAAAATGCTGGACCACTTTCGGTTAACGATTTGGCCTTTTTTTTCAATAAAGCCGAAAATGGTTTCAATATGCTTGCAATGGACATCTTAGATGAGCGTTTTGAACGTACAATTACAAATTACGAGGACACAAAAATGGCGCACATCTTGCAACAAATGCGACTTCATGACATCAAAAGCTTTTGGGTCGTCCTAACCTCATGTTCGCCAGAAGAAACTTATTTGCACACAAATATCGCGTTGGTGACAATTGGACACAAGAAAAATTCGATGATTTTCATCGACCCGAATGAAGCGGCCAACTTCGAAAACAAAAACGTGGCACCTGGTTGACAAAGACGGAGAAGAAAAAGATCGCCAGAATCGCTCACAAAAAATTCGGTGTTGCAAAAAGCAATATCAAATGGGGCGACAATCAAAATGGACGCGCATCGCCTAAGACGCTGTTCAAACAGTATGCCAACACCTGCAACCTGACAATTTTCGTCTCCTTTTTCTGGTTGGCGTGCGGAAAGACGAACATTCCGCGTTTCGATAAAGATACCGAAACAGCACTCTTCTGCAAACTCAAACGAACGACAGCGAATAATGAAGACTTCCCAAACCAATTTTAGAAACCGATGACACGAAATCAGCTGGACAAAGACATCAAAAAATTTATTTCCTAACTTATTTTTTTATTTTCTAACTGCCTTCTGACTGTCTGCTTACATTAATTGCCTGCTTATATTCACTGCTTTTATTACTTCACTACCAAAATAATAAAATTCCTTCAAACAAACTCTGACATCATTAGCGTTTCCGCGTGCCTGTGTCGCGATTCTAGTACTACATCATAAGCGTTTCCGCGCGCCTGCGCCGCAAATTTATTGATTACACAAAGCCGCATTAATTATGTTAAGACTCTTTCAGTGTTTTTAGCTAATTAAGACTTATTTTTTGTATCAATTCAACATATTTAAAATAAAACTCTAGTAAAGCGGACTTCACTTTGGGTAGTCAATGTACATTTTTATTTTGAGCCCTTACCTTTTGGTAGTACCCATATATATATATATATTTTTTTTTGCAGTCATTTTTTTCTTCATTTTTCATTTTTTCGGGTTTGTTTGTTTTGTTACATCGATTTGCATATTTTACTTACTACTACTGTGTTTCAATAGCAAAATTCTGACAAAATCAAAAAAACTAACTCCGTACGTCTCCCGGTTGATCGTTTCTGAACTCAGTTGACTATTTTCTTTTTGTGCTCAAATCGACCAAAAAGTGTCCAAGGGTGGTCGGAGAGCGAAAGTATGCCCATTCGTACTTTGATTTTATGTTCGTACTTTGTGTTCGTACTTACTTTGTGTTCGTNTATACACAACAACAAAAAAATAAATTATATTTAAAAAAACTCGAAAGAAAAATAACGTATCATTCGTATTTTATAGACGATAATATCGCCTTGATTGCATATATGCACTCCAAAAGCGGTCCCGGGTTAACATAATTAATGCCAATTCGTGTAATCATTAAATTTGCAGCGCAGGCGCGCGGAAACGCTTATGATGTAGTACTACAATCGCGGCACAGGCACGCGGAAATGCTAATGATGACAAATTGTGCGCGGGTAAGGTAATCAAGAATAATTTAACGCAACGAGCGCTAATAGCGCTAAACTGAAGTATATAAGAAGATCGGAAATGAAGTCTTTATCTAAACGAAAATGCCAAAAAGACGAGCCAATAGTCTCAATGGACCTCCAGTTAAAAAAATTAAAAGCACCCAGCCCAAGACAAAATACGAAGAAGTTTGTGCTCGATGGACAGAAGGAACCGCGATGAAAGAGTCGACAAACTTGACGGCATTTGGCTGTTTCAATGGCTTAACGCGATCCGTGTTAAAAGTCGTCAAAGGGCGAATGGTTGAAGTCCGTTGCAGCAAATGTGACAAAATCTGCGAGACGAGCTTCTTGATACCGAAAGATTGGGCACAAAATAATAATTTTCCTCAAATTGGCGAAACATCGCAGGAAAACTTCAATGCTGCCCTCAATAAAAAAAAATCGACTTCAGAAGAAATTCGAAATATAATTCGGGAGATGTTCGCAATGGAATTAATTCGAGTGGCTGACTGCTGCGAAATGGACCTGGAACGATAATCGTTTGGAAACACGTCGACGGCAATAACGTTTTCGGAAAAACAAAAGGGATTTCGGCGACAGCAGCAAAAATTAATCTTATGGCGGAGGACCCATGCAAATCAGCGAGTTGGACAAAACGAAATTGTAATTTGGATAAAACAATTGCACTCATACGCCGAATTGCCAGGATGCTGGAACACTTTCGGTTAACGATTTGGCCTTTTTTTCAATAAAGTCGAAAATGGTTTCAATATGGTTGCAATGGACATCTTACATGAGCGTTTCGAACGTACAATTACGAATTACGAGGACACAAAAATGGCGCACATCTTGCAACAAATGCGACTTCATGACATCAAACGCTTTTGGGTCGTCCTAACAACATGTTTGCCAGGAGAAACTTATTTGCACACAAATGTCGCGTTGGTGACAATTGGACACAAGAAAAATTCGACGATTTTCATCGACCCGAATGTAGCGGCCAACTTCGAAAACAAAAAACGTGGCACCTGGTTGACAAAGACGGAGAAGGAAAAGATCGCCAGAATTGCTCACAAAAAATTCGGTGTTGCGAAAAGCAATATCAAATGAGGCGACAATCAAAATGGACGCGCATCGCCTAAGACGCTGTTCAAACAGTATCCCAACACCTGCAACCTGACAATTTTCGTCTCCTTTTTCTGGTTGGCGTGCGGAAAGACGAAGATTCCGCGTTTCGATAAAGATACCCAAACATCACTCTTCTGCAAACTCAAACGAATGGCAACGAATAATGAAGACTTCCCAAACCAATTTGAGAAACCGATGACACGAAATCAGCTGGACAAAGATATCAAAAAATTTATTTCCTAACTTATTTTTTATTTCCTAACTGCCTTCTGACTGTCTGCTTACATTAATTGCCTGCTTATATTCACTGCTTTTATTACTTCACTACCAAAATAATAAAATTCCTTCAGAAAAACTCTAAATTAATTCCATTGCGAACATCTCCCGAATTATATTTCGAATTTCTGCTGAAGTCGATTTTTTTTATTGGGGGCAGCACTGAAGTTTTCCCGCAATGTTTCGCCAATTTGCGGAAAATTATTATTTTGTGCTCAATCTTCCGGTATCAAGAAGCTCGTCTCGCAGATTTTGTCACATTTGCTACAACGGACTTCAACCATTCGCCTTTTGACGACTTTTAACACGGATCGCGTTGAGCCATTGAAAAAGCCAAATGCCGTCAAGTTTGTCGACTCTTTCATCGCGGTTCCTTCTGTCCATCGAGCACAAACTTCTTCGTATTTTGTTGTCTTGGGCTGGGGGCTTTTAATTTTTTTAACTGGAGGTTCATTGAGATTATTGGCTCGTCTTTTTGGCATTTTTGTTTAGATAAAGACTTCATTTCCGATCTTCTTATATACAGTCCTCGACCTCGAAACGCCCCACCCCGAAACGTCCCAATGTCCCCGAAACGTCCCAGTTTTCTTATAATTTTCAATGTCCTCGAAACGTCTCAACCCTTGAAAGTGTGTTTAAACCACTAAAGATACAGTAATTATACCCGAAAAACCGACAAAGCAAACGTCTATGACAGATTTTTTCCAACATTATCAAATAAAAAAATATTGTGTTATGTACAGTGTGGAAAACCTATGGCGATAAGGGAGTTTGAAATTTTGTGTCACAAGTCTAGTACGCGGCTCGCTTGGTTCCGCGTTTTTTTGTGGAGACTATTCCACAACATAAAAAAGGTACAAAAGGGCATTTTACCTTGTTACCAGCTACTCTTCCGCAGTTTATCAATTTGGGGATACGTATCTCTAATCATTTTAATAAAAAAAAATATTAAAGTTATTAAAATGTTCAAAAAGTGATAAAAAAATGATAAAAAAAATGCCAATTGAAAAAAAAATGGGAGAAAAAAAATATAAATTTGAAAAAAAATACACAAAATAAACAAAATATCTTAAATCCACTTATTATTAGATACATTTTTCAGTTTTATAAAAGGAGATACAGTCCTTAACCATTTATCGGACGTTTTAGGTTCTCGAAAATAGCGTCCGATAAATGAGCATCGTCACAAAAGAGGTTTTTTTATTAGATTGTCCCCATTTTGGCCAAAAAAGCTACTACACTGTAGACGCGAGACTGAAATTTTGTTATTTTTTTCGAGAGATACAGCACAAGTACTACATAAATTCTGGATTCCCTTATCGCTATAGGTCTTCCACACTGTATGTTTTACTTGGGACCAGGACTGTACTGATATTGAAAGTCACTTTAAACACCTAAATAGCAAATTTTAACGGTTAAAATACCTGATGTCCCTGAAATGTTAAAAAAAACATTTTGGGACGTTTCGGGGACGAGGACTGTACTTCAGTTTAGCGCTATTAGCGCTCGTTGCGTTAATTATTCTCGATTACTTTGCCCGCGCACAATTTGACATCATTAGCGTTACCGCGTGCCTGTGTCGCGATTGTAGTACTACATCATAAGCGTTTCCGCGCGCCTGCGCCGCAAATTTAATGATTACACAAAGCGACATTAATTATGTTAAGACTCAATTAGTGTTTTTAGCCAATTAAGACTAATTTTTTGTTTCAATTCAACATATTTAAAATAAAACTCTAGTAAAGCGGACTTTACTTTGGGTAGTCAATGTACATTTTTATTTTGAGCCCTTACCTTTTGGTAGTACCCATATATATATATATATTTTGGTAGTCAATTTCTTTCTTCATTTTTCATTTTTTTCGGGTTTGTTTGTTTTGTTACATCGAAGGCATATTTTACTTACTACTACTGTGTTTCAATAGCAAAATTCTGACAAAATCAAAAAAACTAACTCCGTACGTCTCCCGGTTGATCGTTTGTGAACTCAGTTGACCATTTTCTTTTTGTGCTCAAATCGACCAAAAAGTGTCCAAGGGTGGTCGGAGAGCGAAAGTATGCCCATTCGTACTTTGATTTTATGTTCGTACTTTGTGTTCGTACTTACTTTGTGTTCGTACTTTGTACTTTTTATGTTCGTACTTTATGATTCGTACTTTGATTTTTATGCTTTTGTGAATATGTTGAATACTTTCTTTTGTTTATCGTGCAAACTATCAGAGAAAATAAAAAAAAAAGGACGAACGTCCTTGTTTTTGGTTGGGGTACTACTAGCTATTTTTGATTGAGGGTTAAGTGAATCACGGAAATACAAAACGTATGCTTTAAGTTTCAAAATAAAAAAAAATATGCTGAGACTTGAACTACTCCCTTCAAATTATATAAATAGTCATATGAAACTTAAAGCATACGTTTTGTATTTCCGTTATTCACTTAACCCTCAATCAAAAATAGCCAGTAGTACCCCAACCAAAAACAAGGACGTTCGTCCTTTTTTTTATTTTCTCTGATAGTTTGCACGATAAACAAAAGAAAGTATTAAACATATGCACAAAAACATAAAAATCTAAGTACTATCCATTTTGATATTCCATTTTGATTGTAATAATTAGTATCATTTTAAAGATAGACATTAAAAATCTGAAATTCTGTATATACTACAGACAAGCAGTCATTAAACGATATTATCATTTCTATTGTACGGCCTGTGTTTTAAATAAAATAGTGTCTAAAATGTAAAATATTGGTTTTATTTAAAAATTAATGTAATAATCGTACATTAATTGTGAAATATGTAATAACAAATACTATAATTAAAGGCTATAATCGATGGTAAATTGTATGGGGTTCAAAACCCGTATTCCCAAAGACAGACAATCGAGCTCCTGACTTCTTTGATTTTAACTCCTGCAGACCGAACAGAACAAACACGAGCCAAAGTCGATGTAATCAATGGAGAATAGAACCAACAATAGTCGATAGAATAAATTAGGACTAAAAGGTTTGCTGGCGTCTCATTGCGTCAGACCATGGTACAATCTGTAAATTAGAATATGAAATAAATTTGGTATAAACCGTCTTTAGCGGATTCAGTTTAACGCTTTTATCCGCGTCTTATGAAACCAAGAAAACTTCAAAACGCCCCAAATTACAAAAAAACAATGGTACACTTTAAGTCTTAAATTGTTTTCTATTTTTTATTTTGTCTTCAAAAGTAAAATAGTCAAGTCAGATTAGTTCATTATAATTCCCGTGCATTGATGTTGAGAACGGGGTATAACCTCTTAACTTAACACGACCTTTGTGAAAACGAAATTTTTTAACACGAAATATTATATTCTAAAAATTTGGTGTTAAAAGTTTTGGTGTAAAAAATAAATCTCGTGTATAAGAAATCCGTGTTAAAACAGTTTTGTGTTTAAAATAAATCGCTGAAAAACTAAGTGTCAAATGAATGAGCTCATAGAATTTGGTGTTCAATATTGGTGTTAAAAAATTTTTGGGTCAAATATTAGTGTTAAAAATATTTCCAATATTATATTGGTATCGAATGTGTAGGACCTACATTGTA
>SCLG01000024.1:657321-673273 GCA_004367875.1 Oikopleura albicans
TCACCTTTACATGTTATTACTATAATCCTTTATCCACTTTACACCTTCATTGTAGACATATTCCGCTTTAGACATTTTACCCTTTCGACATTTAAGAAAATTTCCCGATTCAGTCGGTGCCGTTAAATCATTAAATCAAAAAACATGTTGTTTTTTGTTTAGGCAGCCCTTATCATAGGATATCCAAAAACTGGCAGCCATTTTGTCCAAACAATTCTTGAAAATCTGGGTTGCAATCTTTGTATAGGAATGAAAGATGGCAACGTACATATTGAGCATAATCCGCTGGAGAATCAAGACTTTGGTGTTAAGACATATGACAAGGTTTGACATAAAATAGTACGTAGATTGTTGCTTCGAACAATACTACAATTAGGGTGGTTGCCTGGGATATGAGGAACAGGAAATAAAAAAAATAAATGACGTTTTTTACAAATGATATAAATACGCGATACTATTTGTGTAAAAAAAATGTAGACCCATCAAAGCAAACCGGTCCGAGTTCAACCGGTTATGAAATATTAAGGTTTTTTGCCCATGTTTTTATAAATACAATCGTGGTGAATGTAATTGTTGGATATAAGTTACATAAACGTGCTCTTTATCGAGGGTTTGAAAATAGATTAACCGGTGAAAATTATCATAATTCGTATATTACAGTAACTTCTAAATCGGGTAAAAATCCAAGGCGTCTACCCTACAAATAATAGTCTGCAGTTGACAGAGCCTGTTGCAATTTAAAAATTGATATGTCTAGCAGACCGACTGTCCGAAAATCCGACACACAATTTGTGTTGCACCAAATATGTGCATAAACGTCTGAATTGTCGATAATAAACAAAGCTCCATTTACTTGTGTATAAATGTTTCATAATGATCCAAAAATGTGAAAAATTGTGACCTGATTAAATTCTGAATCTTCAATTAACTTGTGAAGACCGAACTGGCTAATTTTGACCGCACTAGCTAATTTTGATTATTTATCATATCTTAACGGATCACTTGACGGTCTTGAAATATTACATATACAAGATAACAGTTGCAGTAAAACTGCGGAGACGCATCCGAATTGCCGTACCCAACTCTTCTTTTTCATTTTAAGAATTTTTTCGCAAAATCCATTTGGGCGTACCCAGTGTCTTGCTTCGAAGCTATTATTACTCTCGAGCTTCATCTAGCGATAGCCAGCTAGATTAAGAAAACAATTATTTTATTTTGGTGTAGTACTTTTTTACCGTGGGAAAATATCTAAAAATAGCTATGATTATGTGAATTTCAAGACAAACAACCGAGTAATAACAAAACACATTAACAAAATTACCACGAATCAAAGCGCCATTTAACAATTGATGTATTAATTACAAAAATCTTGATAAATCGGCGCATTAAAAACATTNGCACTAGCTAATTTTGATTATTTATCATATCTTAACGGATCACTTGACGGTCTTGAAATATTACATATACAAGATAACAGTTGCAGTAAAACTGCGTACGTAAAAATTATAAGTGTCAAACCTTGTACTTTGACATTTTGGAGCGTAAAACGCAAAAAAGATTGACAAAACCTTATGTTCTACCGCATACTCATTTACCACTCAAGAACGGCTTTGATGATATAATTTTTTGTACGAAATTTATCCAAAAATATAATTTATTTGACAGCCAAATTTACAGTCATTTCCAAAAAACATTCCTGGTAACAAAGTGATATTTATCGATCGTGACCCGCGAGCAGTTGCAGGACTTGTTTTACCTACAGTTTATGCGTCCAGATAAAAAAACTTAAGACTTGGGCAATTTTTAATTTCAGGAAACTTTCATGACATAATTTTTAGAATGGAAATTTTAGAATGGAAATTAACGCCCGGCTTTTAAATTTAATCCTAACGAATCGTAAAAATGAAACTTGTCATATAATACATAATTACTGTATTAGCGTTTTTTCTCTTTCCAGCTTAATCCACTTGATGTCCCAATCCATAAATGAGCTATAGATGGTTTTCATGTTTTGGTAATGATATGGTACACCGCGTGGGTTTAGCTGAGGAAAGTATTCAAGTGACTGTATGACTGTATGTTTCGGAATTACGCAGCGTTTATCATTTTTTTCAAATTTTCGTAAGACATTGACAGTATCGGCTTTCCATTTCTTTTGTGAGAAGAAGGACTCCAAGGTAGCGTTGAAAAAATATTTATTAAAATATTAATATGTTCTCATAAAGTGTTCCGTGTTTAATTAGCACTGTTTATGATGGTTTAGATATTTCTTGCATGTATAGTTTTGGATACATATTTACAATTTTCTCATGTACTTCCCACATGTGTCTCTTATTTTTGCACATATTCTGCTTTCGCATATGTTCAGTATGTTTGACAGTATTTTAGTAACCACCTGGCGGGTTATCTTACGTTTATAAACGCTAAAAACGTAAGATACGTAAAATACGTGTAACCAAACTTTGGCAAGATAATTGGTCAGGCCATGTGTAAACCAATTAAAAACCTCCATACATTTTAACCAAAAAGGGGTAAGATGACCTGATCTTGGTTAGATAACTGGTGGTAAGAAAACCCGTCAGGTTGTGTAATAAAATTAGATAAATTTTCAACTAAATGCTTCGGACACAGTCTATGTAGGACCATATGTTGACTTGTTTAATGTAACCGATGTTAACCAATTCGCGGAATTATTCTTCACCGGGCAGTTTTTCTACGGGGATTATTACGAATACAATGAAGAATGGAAGAAGGATTTTGCTAAATTACATCCTGAGGCCGACATACTTTATTTATCTTATGAATTGCTAAAAAGCGATCTTGCTAATGGCGTCAGAATTATTGCAAATTTTCTTGATATTCATAATGTGGACTACCATAAAGACAAGAATCAAAATAGTTTGAGGTAAAGGAGATTATTTGCCATTACTCAAATGCTGTATTCTAAATTAGAATATAATTTTTATTACAAGCTTAAAAACTAGAAAAACAGCAAGAAATCTCCCTCTAAGTGATATTTGCATTAGAGTACTTATAAGGGTGTCCAAATAATGGTCGGCTCGCCATATACCGGTAAATGTCGTTTTTTTTTTCGAAACAGTAAAACGAGGACAAGGCTATTTTAGTTGTTCTGACATAACGTAACTATGATTGCAAGCAGCGCGGTGAGTTGTTAGCGTGGCTAAAGGACGCTGGCCAATAGGAGGCGCCTATAAAAAAGCATGAGCCAATAGGCGTGCTTGTAATTTAGTTACAGACGCTCCGCGCCTACGTCGCTGGCGTCTGTAACTGCTTATTGTTTTCGTCACAGTTGTGGATGCGAGAACGTAATACTTTCACTTGTCAAAAACTGTTACGTTCTCGCGATTTTTATTTTATTTTATTAATTTCCAGATGGAATTTGAGTTACTTGAAAATTTAATAAATCGTATCCATAAGTGGACCAAAATATAACCTAAAATTTCCATGAGCAATAATGTGGAAATCAGCGACCCTTATTTGGAGGAATAATATTTTTCAACAAAAAAACGACCGTTATATGGCGCCAACGACCCTTATTCGGCGGATGGACCTTTATTCGGCGGATGGACCCTTATTTGAGAGGTCCTTATTTGTTGACCCCCTATACTCTATGGTAGGCCAAATATACTATAGTAAAGTGCTTGTATATAATTGACAAACGCCCGGTTTCGATTCTTTCCCTAAGTTGCCGAGCAATCGGACTTCAAAAAAGCGTCCAAAAAGAAAGTGAAAAAAGTCAGGGGTAAATGACATTTATTAGCTCAAGACAAGTAGGATAATTCCGGAAGTCCGGTGAACGTTTTACGAGCTTTTAACTGGATTTTTGATTTCAAGATTAATTATTCATTTTATTATTAGTAAAGCTTATTTTAACACTCTTTAAAACCTTTTTTCACCCGATTATCATTACACCGGGCATTTTAACGGGGATATTTCTAAATTGTATATACTTTTTTAAAATTTTTTTTTGTAATTCTTAGATTTTACTAAAGGTTTAATGGCATAATCTATAATTTTCTAGAAAATCTATAAATTATGGGCAGTTTTGCATAGCAGAATAAAGCGTAGGTTCTTTTCAGAATGGCCGTTGGCCAAACTCACTCAAAAAATGAACCAATCACAGTCCCTTAGCCACGCCCACTGAAAAGTTGTACCAAAAACATGTTACATTATTTTTGTTCCCATTTGAAAATCACAACGATATAAAGGCCGGATTTTTTAAACTAAATTGGAACAAAGAAAGAGCGGGGAAATTAAACTTTAGGGGTATGTGACGTACCGTATGTTAATCCTTGCAATAGTTCGGGATACGGACTTCAATTCTGATAAGCTTTATCGTTCTGGGAGTACAGAAGCATGGCGCCAGGAGTTAGATGCGCAGTTAGTTGCTCGACACGCAAAGCGAGCACAACTCTACGGTTACTCATTTAAAGGCTTTGTGTAAAAATACAAACGAAAAATAAAGCATGAGGAAGAAACTACTCAAGAAAATGAAAAATACAGCCTGTACTTTTAAAATTCTTCTATTAAAACAATTTTTCACCTAAACATCAAACAACAAATAAAGAACCAAAATTTACGTTTAGGATCATTAACCTATTGTATTAATGGTTTTGTATATAAAGCGATCAAAGCGCTTGTTTTTTATTATCATAAAAAGATCACAAAAGTTCCGGACTGGACGGGGTTTTCAAAACCCAAAAGCAAGACCCCTTTCACCCTAAATAGTAACTACCAATAAGCAAATAATATTCCATCACAGAAGCATTTGGTTGCGAAGTGTTGGTCAAAATAAGAGATGGCGACCAAATGGTCGTCAAATGGTCTTTTAGCAAGGAGTTGGCGACCAATTTTTTGGTCGCCAAAATAAGCAAATATACAACCTTGTTTTGTACATATTCAAAATGTCACCAAGCTTGGCCAAGGTTCTTGCTAACAAAAAATAACGAAATAAAACAATAAAAAAGCCTTCTTCATCTTCATACTTTATTGTAAAATTGACCTAGAGTGAATAAACGGTGTTGTCTGACCAATTGTGATCATTAATTGTTCACAGCGCCTTGAACTTGACCAAAATTGAAATTACAATGACTGAAAACCACGCCTAATTCCATCGAGAAATTTACAAATGAAAAATGGTGTTATTAATTAGACATAGCTTATAAAAGGTGGCATTCTTGACCCTTACTATAAAGGTTGAAAATAAATCCATATACATGTATGTTTATTTTAATAAAAACATCGAAACGTCACAGTGACGTCATAATGAATGTCTGACCCGAACGTACCGGGTTGCCGGAAAGAGGGCGATTTTTGGCGGGGCAACATTGCGCTTTGTAATGCTCTGTTGACCATTGACAAAAAAACAGAAAAAAAAATAGTTGAAACCATAGATAGTCAAGCAAAGCCTTGAAACTATTAACGCGACTTACAACGCGAAAAAAAAAGAAAAAAAAACTTTTATTCAAAAATAAAAAAAATCCACTCCAGTAATAACCACTTGCCTTGCTTCGCGCACGCGATTGGTCTTTTCGATCTCGCAGCTTGTAGTTAGAGAATAACCCACGTGTGAATAAGATATACACGGTAGCGTGAATAACTATTTTTTTTTATCAGTTTCACTTCTTGATTATTTCTTTTACGTTTTTTTGTTGTTTTATTATGCTTTTCGAAGACTAATCTTGCCCTGAAATACTGCTTCTTGTTCAAGAGAGAAAGGAGAGAAAAAGAGAGATAATTCCAAATTTGAGGCTCAAATTAAATGGTAGGTGAAAAAAAGTTTAATCGATCGCAATTCTTATCAATTATTTATATTTTTTTTTCTTTTTTTTTCGGGACTAAAAGACATGGCAAGGTGAAAAAGATAGAGTGTCAGGAAGTAAACAATTAAGGTTTTGCATTTTCACAAAGCAAATCAAAGAGATGTTTATTGTAACACATTCCTTGTAGAGAATTTGTGAAGGAATGGTATTAAATAGTGTGGTCTTGTGATAACAGGAACTCAGTTGACCCTTTTTTCAACATACTTTGAATTCACCAAATAGACGAGGGTTTTTGAACTAACAATTATATATTACTGAGCGTTCGTTATCAATTCCCGTCGGTTTTATGTTGATAACCGTTTTATGATAACCGTTTTATTGATAACCGTTTTATGATAACCATTTTATTGATAACCGTTTTATGTTGCAGCCCATTGCAAGAAAAAAAAGAAGAAAATTCCTCTATTCTAGAAACGCTCAGCCGATTTTCATGAGGCTAAACCTGTAGATGATGCATTTGACGTTTCTAATTTTATAATAAAAAATTTATTAACGGATAACAAAGTCCCGTTTATTATTTATTATCTGCAAGCTTCCTATGTCTATAGTGTTAAATGAAATTGCGAACAATTTCCTTATTCGACAAATGAAAAAAATATATATATGTCTATGTCTCTAGTTGTCTTGCAGATAATTGTCTTATCTACGACTACGTCGTAGATAAGACATTATTATACATTGGATTACAAGCAACGCGGTGAGTTATTTGTGTGGCTAAAGGACGCTAGCCAATAGGAGGCGCCTATAAAAAAACATGAGCCAATAGGCGTCGCTTGTAATTCAGTTACAGACGCCAGCGCCTTATTACACGTTGCGTGAAGCTTCATAAGGGAGGGGACATAAGCGTTCTTTGTAAACATAAACTCAGACTACAGAAAATAACTTGACTTGATTATTCTAGAAACTTTCGGCTGTTTGCTTTTTTGATAGACCTCTGCAGTTGAGAGAATCATGGTATAGTTGTCTATATAACGTTTCTATTTAAAGTTCTATATAAAGTTCTATAAAAAGGTCTTGCTTTTTCCTTTTTAATTTTTATGAAGTTAACTATATTAAACTAAAAACACCTGAACTAATACTACATTATAATATTTCTTTTTATCTAAAAAAACCGAAAAAAGACATAAAACCAAATGTGGAAAATAGGGTCATTCCCATCTTTAAGGTTTTCCCGAAGTTGCGTAATACAGACAAATTTGCTTAACTAAAAACTCTAGAAAAATTCAACTANCTCACAGGGGGAAGTGCGTGTAAATAGACACGTAACTGGTTTTTTTCGTCGATTTACGGCATATGGAGGCCCCGTAGGGCAAAACGGGTATTGGTGACCCCCCTCAACTTTTCGAGAAAATTAGATTGACGGTGTTATTTTTTGCGTAGGTTGGAGATTTCAAACAGCTCTCTAGGGGGCCTTGGTGGCCCAAATCAATTTATGAATAGTCAGATCGATGTAGTTTGACGAGCTCTACAACTGGGCTTTACCAGTTTTTTTGAATTATTGCGAATTATTGTGAATTGTTTAAGTGCGTGTTTATTTACACGCATTTTCCCCCTACGGGTTCCCAAAAACGCCTTCCCCCTGAGAGTCAAGATTGATTTAAAATATATTAGATACCAATTTATTATGAACAATCTATCAAATACAAGTTTAATGATCGCTGTTGCATTTTTATTATGACATCCGTTTGAGCTTCCCGGTCAATCTGCAAAAGAACATTAAACTGAAAAAAGTCGTATAATACAATAGCAATTAGCTTGGTGTCCATAGATTAAACATATTTTCTTAAATCACTAGTTTCCATGGTTCTTGTCATAGTTTTAAATGTTTCTCAATTTCCCGGATGTAGTGGGAAAACGGAGAAAATTAAAAATCGAATAATGTCAAGTTTTCTCCGTTTTCAGAGTTCTCCGTTTTCCAATTATACCCAAAATACGGAGAAAACTGAAAACGGAAAAACCTGCAGACGACGAAATTTTCTCCGTTTTCAGGTTCCTCCGTTTTCGGAGTTTTCCATTTTCGGTTTCTGTAAGCGAATGAGGGATGATTAATCAAATTTTTCAAAACGGTTATAGTTTTTTTCAAAAATTTATGTGTCGAACATGGATTGTGCTCTACATCTTCAACTTACACTTTCACATTTAACCCTTGTCTTTCAGATTTGAAAATGAGCAATGAGCAGTCGAGTGATAGCTCACTCAACAAGGACTCAACAGGTTCGGCAACTGAGTCACAACAACAAAAAGAAATTGACATTTGTGCGGTTTGCGAAAATGCGATCGTTAACCCTCGCCTACTCGATTGTCTCCATTCATTCTGCTTAGATTGTGTTAAAACGGTTGGTTTTTTATAGTTTTCAAAAGTTTGTTTTAACTCATAATGCGTTTAGCATATCCATATCTGAATTTAAAGAAATCGGCCAAGACTCTAGGCCCTACAGTGAAACTAACGATAGTTTTGAAACATCAAAAAGGGATGAAAAAAATTCAAAATCAAAATCTGTTTTTAAATTATGGCAGTAGTTTAAAATATAANAATTGAAACCATACTGCCAAACTTACCCGGAATACATTTTTCAATTATTAAAATTCTATTTCTGGAAGTCCAAATCCGTTATGAGTCAAAAGATAAAGAAAGAATCAATAAATAAAGAAAAAGAAATTGTTTTACGATTTTTGAGTGTTACGAAAACTTTTGACAAAAAAATTAAAAGTTCTAGCAGTACCTTCATTTGAGTGTGGATTTTTTAGGGTCAACTAATTTGTATAACTTAACCCCTGAGCGACACTATGACTGTTTTTCTAATAGGTGTCGAACATTTTTCAACCATTTTTTAACCATCAATAAGGAAAGATTGGTTATTAACCACTGAAAAAATTACGTTAAAAGAAAAATTCAAAAAACAGAAAGTAATTACGTTTCATTGGGAACACCATTATTGATACAGATTTCTAAAACAATAACTCCCACGCGTCTCATAATCGTTTTTCCCAAAGTCGGTCGACGAATTGATTTACGTTTGATTAACGTTTGATTTACGTTTGCGTCCGTGGAGGACGCGGGTTAAATCGGTAGAAGTTGAGGTTTGCACCCATAAGAGAAGAAGGATAGACCTTGAAAACAAACGTCTAATCAAGAAAATCCGTTTATTGTAGGCCACGTGGCGAATTTTTTAGTAAAACTGGGGAGCTAGAAAACGAAAAAAAAAACGAGATTCGCTGTGATCGCCCCTCTTGTCGGAAAGTTATATCCCAACAGCCGCAAATCAAACAATTTATCACTAGATTGTCGGGAATCAATTTATCCAAATACACAACCTGCACCGTTATCGGGTCAACATTTTGAGGAAGAATTTTGACCCGATAACAGCACGAGCGGGAATTTCGGGGCAGGTCTTCATCCCAAAAAAGACATAATTTTAAAGATTGTTTTCCTAAAAGCATGCTTCTCAAAAATTCACTTGACCTTATGAAGGTCCAAATGGTTGGCCTTATAACCAACCCTTGTATGTTTATATTTAATATTTCTACACTCATACTTGAATTTTTATGAAAAAACGATATTAATAAAAATTGGCCTTTGGCTTATTTATTAAAAAAACTTTTTTATACTATCAGAATTTAATTGAACAATTGAACTATTGGACTAAACAAATATACTAAAATATACGACGATACACCAATAACGACACAAGTTAAAGCAGTCGTTTATATAATATAAATTATATTAAAAAATGGTCCTTTTTTCGGAAAAACTTGCCTTAAAAATATTCTGAAAAAAAATAGAGAAAAGATGAGACGTTTACAAATTGAAACACGTTATAAAAAAACAGAAATACGATTTAAACGTATGTTAAAGACAATTTCTTGAACCGATAACGGCGCAGTGAGTAGGTGGGGTAGCTGGAAAATTTTTTGTCGAAATTTTGACCCAGTAACGGGTTTTGCCCCGATTAAGGGTGACCCGATAACGGCGCAGGTACTATATGATATTTCTAATTGTTATTTAAATTTATTGAGGTGTGTAATTCCTTCTTCTCTTTTTAGCTGATTTTTTTTTTAATTTTTGGACAAAATTAAATTTTAAATTAAATTTTTGCACGTGAACTCCATCATGATACCTGATGAAGCTTCATGAAAGCGGTAGAATCCAAACTGATACAATGTATGCCCTGTCCACAATACAGTTTTGTAACACTTTTTTTGTTGACACTTTTTTATAAACAAGCCGACCTTTAAGCTAATTTGAAGTAAAATTTATGTATACGCCAGAATTTCCTAGACATGTGGAAAAAATAGGAAATTATTTTATAGTGTTTTCCGGAAAGTCAAAACTGTAAACAACAGTGTTTACCCGTCATCAAAATTTTTAGAACGCGTCCGTTATTTTGTGTAAAAATTCAACACGTAAATTAGTAAAGTCCTGCATGACCAAATTCGTTCGGCCATAAAATTCTATAAATTGAGAAGTTTGAAATTTTCAATCAAATTTTAAATTAATAAGATTACTTATACTTTCTTACGGTTTTTTCAAAATTTATTCAATTATTGAAATTTTTGAAATTTCATTTATCAACTGGGTACTGTTTATGCTGTTGATATAGTTTTTCGGCGTATTGTTTTATTTTACCAGTTTCTTTTGCCGAATTTAAATCGCTTAAAGGGTCATCTTTGGCAAACAAAAATCTAGTTGAGAACTAAAATTAATGTATATTTTACTGTTCAAGATTGATTTAAAATGTATTAGATACCAATTTATTATGAACAATCTATCAAATACAAGTTTAATGATCTCTGTTGCATTTTTATTATGACATCCGTTTGGGCTTCCCGGTCAATCTGCAAAGGGACATTAAACTAAAAAAGTCGTATAATAGAATAGCAATTAGCTTGATATCCTTAGATTAAACAAAATTTTCATAAATCACTATTTTGCATATGCAAAACTATAGTTCTTGTCATAGTTTTATACAACTTAGATAAAAATGTTTCTCAATTTTCCAGGTGTAGTGGGAAAACGGAGAAACCTGAAAACGAAGAAAATTTTAAAAATCGAATAATGTCAAGTTTTTTTCTGTTTTGAGATTTCTCCGTTTTCCGACTACACCCAGAAAGCGGAGAAAACTGAAACCGGAAAAATCCGAAAACGGAGAAATCTGCAGACAGAGAAATTTTTTCCCTTTTCAGACTTCTCCGTTTTCAGAATTCTACATGTTCGATTTCTGTAAGCGAATAAGGGGTGATTAATAAAAATTTTCAAAACGGTGATAGTTTTGTCAAAAATGTGTGTTTGTTAATCGACATCGATTGTGCTCTGCCTCTTTAACCTTCACTTTCACGTTTAACCCTTGTGTTTCAGATTTGAAAATGAGCAATGAGCAGTCGAGTGATAGCTCACTCAACAAGGACTCAACAGGTTCGGCAACTGAGTCACAACAACAAAAAGAAATTGACATTTGTGCGGTTTGCGAAAATGCGATCGTTAACCCTCGCCTACTCGATTGTCTCCATTCATTCTGCTTAGATTGTGTTAAAACGGTTGGTTTTTTATAGTTTTCAAAAGTTTGTTTTAACTCATAATGCGTTTAGCATATCCATATCTGAATTTAAAGAAATCGGCCAAGACTCTAGGCCCTACAGTGAAACTAACGATAGTTTTGAAACATCAAAAAGGGATGAAAAAAATTCAAAATCAAAATCTGTTTTTAAATTATGGCAGTAGTTTAAAATATAAGGGCGCACATAATGAAGTGTGGGACTGTAGACTCTAAAGTGTTGGATTCTAATAAGTAAATTAAAGTAGAATATGTTAACTCCTGGGGATCACTGAGTAACGATCGTCACACAACGGCCTCAAATCAAAAATCGGTGATAGACGAGTCAAATCAAATTTCATGGAGACAATTTCGGAAAAAGGGGAAATGAAATTTTCAAAAATCTTCCTGTGATGAATTTGTAGACATCTGACATTTTTTTTATACTAGTATGTCTAGATGGATGCGTCATGATCGAGTACCCCGTAAAACAATCTTTGCAACTAATTTTATGTTTTAAAACCGGCCATAACGGGCTTGTGTGATGATCATCACGCAGTGTCCCCTACGGGTTATACGACGACTTGTGGTCCACTGGAGTTAAAGTTTAGGACCTATTTGATGTAAAGATTGTGCACTTGTGTAATCGGAATTAATTTGTAAAGGCCGAACAAAGATGATTGCTTTTAATGTCCGGTCAATTGTTTATGGCCGTTCATCCGGTTTCTTTGACATTGATCTTGTTCTCACATGTGATCACAGCCTTGTTTAAATTGATCGTCTTTTTAAACAAAAAAAGAAAACAAAGAAAACAATTAATTTCGTTGACTTTTTTTTGTAATTTGAGGTAATCAGTTATGACGGAAGCAGTTTATAGCAAAGCGTCTCCTAAACAAACGAAACATTAAAATCAGGATACCGGTACACCCACTGCATTATAGCTAACGGGTCACAAACCGCAGCAATGTGTGTCAAATATTTAAAATAATAAATAAATCTTTATAGATAACATAAAAATCCGTAAAGATTCAGACAAGCTGTCTGAAGCGGCCAGCTTGCTGTCATTTATTTCCTCATTTTTGTTTTATATAAATGTCCCGAAGTGCTGTTTAGAAATCACCGTGGACGGCGGAATAGAGTCGTATGCTCCACAAATTATTTTTTATTTGAAAAAGTAGTAGTAAATTTTCCGGTCTTTTTTCTTCCCAAAACCCCGGCGGAAATGGACGCTGGAATGAACACAGCTTTGTTGAAAACGTAAAAGTGCGACGAAAACGGGTGTGGTGTTTTTGTATGGCCTACTGATGTTAGGCTGTATTCTTTATAATAATTTTATATTTTTTGTCTGATTATTCGTAAAAAAAATTCACAAAAAAAAATACAAAGTAAATTTGATGGTGAACCTATTGCTCGCAATATTAGGTCTATTTTTTTCTAGAACTTATCTCGGACCACGTGGTTTTCAAGGAGGGGTCATTTTACTACTAAGTCTTTCAATAGTCTTAGTCCACATGCGTGCTAATCACAACAAGACACGATCCTGCCCAACAGTTTTTGTAATGCGTTTTAGTATCATAAAAAGACACTAAAAGGGCTCAATATACTCTAATTGTTTATTCTAGCTACAAACAGTTGACTCGCCAAAGAAAACAAAATATATAAAATGTCCGGACTGCAATGAATCGTCTCGATACCGTGATCAAGACAATGAATATGTTCAAGATTTCACAAAAATAACGTCACCCAACTCGCAACTAAAGTACGTCGATTAATATAATTCTAGATCAGTCAAATGTGAATTCTTTTCATGTAGCCGATGATGATCTTTAGGGATCAACTTTATATAGATTTCTTTGAGCACCAATTTTACAAAAATATAATAAGGATTTATTAGAGTCAAGCTTCACTGCATATACGTTGAAATCTCGTTCTTCTAACGGTTAACTCTTGCGCGGCGCACCCTGCGCCTCCGACAGCGCCATGCGTTTTCATTTATTTCGTTATAAATTATGATAGCTCGAAATCAATAAGAGTTATCCTCGATCGGGTTTTTTATTCGGTTGTCAATATTTTGTTTTGTTTTAAATTTCCGATGAACCGGTTAATTTCCTAATCCGGTTAATTTAATCCGGTAACCGGTTTTAGTACTTTTCTAAATAAATAAAAGTTCAATAAAAGTTTTATACCCCTTTAAAATATTGTAGTTTTGGGTAAGGCACATCCTTAAGTCGACACGGTATACTAGAAACGCGCAGCCGATTTTCATGAGACTAAACCAGTAATGGCGAATATTATCTGAGATAAGGACGTTTTTTTCTTGAAAACGTTACTTGACGACATATATCGACCTATGGGCCATTAGTTAACTCCCAGGGGGACAAATGAACAAATATGCACAAAATTGCTCAACTTTATATAAAGCAACGTCATTTTAACACATTTTTTTCCCAACGGAAAAGTGGGGATACCGCCACATCAAAGGGAGCATTAGTTAAAGAAGGCGGCTTTATGGGGCGGGACACGCTTATATTTTTCACTTAAATATTATGTATGTAAATTTATTCTAGTCGTTTGGGCAGTTGCGATCTTTGTTCTTCAGATGATCGGCCCGAGTCGTTTTGTGCTGACTGTAACGCTGGCCTCTGCACTTTTTGCACACATGCGCATAAACGCCAAAAACTAACACAAGAACACACATTGTCCATGTTGGATAATGCCGCAATCGTTTGTGCATATCACCCATCGGAGCAAGTGTCCCTTTATTGTATTGAATGTGATTCGCTAGCGTGTCGTGATTGCTGCATAACGGTTCATCGTAATCATTCGTGTCATTTTATCGATGAAATTGAGTTAGGCTATTACCAATTAGTTTTATTAAAGAACCTTTGGAAACAAATTTATTAAGAAAAAACTAAAACTCCCCGGTCTTTTGATGTTTGTTTTTGTCGTGTTTAATTTACTATACACCACTTTCGCAGTTATCTTGAGCGCATTTATCTTGTCGAAATTTAATATTTCGTCATTTGCTCGTAATATTTAATCATTTTTGTATCTACGCAGTTAAATTGCACCCAATTATTTTGTAGATATGTATTATATTATTAATATTTAAAATATTTTCGTCTTGCCTATGCCCTGCGCAGTTATTTTGCAATTCGTTTTAAAATACTTTTGCAAGATAACTGGGAAACTGGTGTATTAATTTAATTAATATATAATATATGAGATGGCCCGTGAATTCCGGTAGCTTTGATGATTTTTTTTTAAATAGGTTTGTTCCGGTTAATAACCGGAAATTATTAAAATAATATCAAATATGGAATCGACGACAAAAAACCTTTTAAAGGTACCTTTAATTTCTGTAGATAAACCGATCCAATAGCCTAAATTTAGTCCGATTTTAGCACCCAATTGAGTGCAAAAATTCAACGGCAATCATCAAATTTAATCAAAATTGGCGAGCGTTTAGATACAGTCCGTGAGCGCAAAATTGTGTTTGAAACGGAAGTGGCGGCAGTCGAGCAGCATGCCGAACAGTTTATCGAAAACTATATAAAAGTGATCAGGCAGCATGGCGAGAGTGTAATGCAAAAAATTCAAGAAGCAAAAAAGATTGAGCAGCAGAATCTGGACAATTTAATTGCCGAAATTGAAAATCTCGAAATTGCTGCCGAACATGGCATGGAGACGGCCATGATAGCAAACGATATAGGTGGTCCACATATGTTATTAATGATTCCGATGATCAAAAAGCGGCTTGATGCTTTAGATGTAAAAACACGAACAATGAAAAAGTACGTTTCTTTATAAGTTATAAATTATAACTTCAAAAATGAAAGTATTTTGCATACAAATGCTAGATACAGCAAATGTACGATACATCATGTGCCGTTATCTTCAGAAAACTTTAGCTAAATTGAATCAAGATAACGGAAAATAGACTACAAACAGCAAGATAAAGGTACATTTTGTAGGCGTATTGTTTAAAAGCGTAAGCGAATCACGGTAATGGGAAATAGTGATTACGTAACTCAAAAATATTGCGCAATACGTGTTTTTTGGTAAAAAGGGACAATAGTGTCAAAAATCAAAATATAGGTAGACCAGATAAAGTTACATCTGGTTTTATTAAATTTACACATACACACTTCAAACGACCNTTATTTGGGCGACAATGCCCATATTCCAATTTGGACAAAACATTTTTGTTTCGTATAAAATTGTCCTATATTAAACACGTTCGTGCTTTATTAAGCACAAGAGTCCCTTGTTGCGTTTTCCTTTATCACGCCGTCCCCCTGCATAACGTATGTTTTAGATGTTCAAGATATCTGAACTTTTCCTTTGCAGCCGACAAGGATGTTGAAAAGGGCGAGTTTGTGTTTCATGGTGATATTGAGCAACATTTTTTGGCCAAAGAGTGTCATCTGCAAGATATGCGTAAGCCGAAAATCACGCATCCGAATGACCCATTCGAGCTCATGTTGGATACACGCGATTGTCAAGAGGTCCTACAAAGGGACGACATTGTTGTTCAACTTGTCGACGCCAAAACAAACAATCTGGCAAAATCTAAGG
>SCLG01000024.1:673402-689622 GCA_004367875.1 Oikopleura albicans
ATTGAGCAACATTTTTTGGCCAAGGAGTGTCATCTGCAAGATATGCGTAAGCCGAAAATCACGCATCCGAATGACCCATTTGAGCTCATGTTGGATACACGCGATTGTCAAGAGGTCCTACAAAGGGACGACATTGTTGTTCAACTCGTCGACGCCAAAACAAACAATCTGGCAAAATCTAAGGTTATAGATCGAAAAGACGGTACTTTTTCGATTCGACTGATGACCGTAACAGCCAATGCGCATCATTTATTCATCAAGGTGACTAATAGTTATTACAATTGTCAAAAAGTTCATAGTTATAGAAATCAAAAACACATAGAATTCGGTATAGAAAATCAGTACCAAAAATTAGTATCGAGAATCAGTATCAATGGTTCATAAACATTGGTACATTTAATACTTGTACTTAACGGCATTCCATACATAGATACAATAGACAGAAAAGTTATGAGTCATACATATATGTATATTTTATGATCAATTTATTAGGTTTCTCAAAAAGTAGACCTAAAACGAGATTTCAGCCCCACAACGGATAGCCCTTTAACGAGTCATCTGGTGTAATTGGGTATAAAAAGGTCTATTCCAGGTTGGTTAGACTCCAAAAATATTGAATTTCAAAAACTTTTCGAAAATATCTTGCTAGATAGAACCCCAAGACGTTATTTTTAAAACTTCATTAAGGTTGATGGATGTCTAATCGAAAATTGTCCGATTCGAATACCGGTTACAAATCGTCGAACCGACTCCAAAACGTCGTTTGATAATAATTCACTTCATCCTTCTGATACTAATTCAACCTCAAGTCCGATTACGAACGATGGATTCAACCGTTCGCCAGTTTCAAAGAATTATGACTCAAATATTCAAACAGTCACCTTATAACCTCTGTCGGTCGACTTCCGGACCGGAAGTTCCTGTATGCATATTGTCCCCATTCTATATTTTGTTCCAAATAAACCAATCTTCGCCTGAGGCACGACATCATGAAAAAGTAAATTTGTTTGACATCGATTTAACATGAAGCAAGAACGCCCTTGATTTCTCATTTTTAAATAAAAAAAAGCGAGAAACATGCCCTCAAACACTTTGAGTCAAACTCATACTAAGCCTACGGCGGTGAATTCCATGCCACTAACTGAAGCGTGGTTGAATACGTTTTTACGAGTCATTCATATTCTCGATGAACGGCATGGAGTACCTGGTATAGTCGCCAGAGTGGATCCCTAAGATGTTCAGTCCTTACTTCCAATACCGACGGTTTTGATTTTCGAAAATAGCGTCCGTATTAGGGTGCATTGTCATAAAGTGTCAATTTTTCGACTGTATTGGGAAATTTTGCCGCAACAAGCGTCCCTATTGAGAGCAAGGACTGTATGGCATAGAAGTCGATCTATTAGCTGTTATGTGAGTCTGTGGGCCACAATACAGGCTTTTATGGGCGTACGGACCGTAGACAATTCATTCTGAATAAGTGACACCCTCTGAATAACTGAATGACTTGGCAAAACTACAAGAATGATTGACCAACATCCTGTTCCTTTCACGGCGGTGGTTATAAATTATGACCAGCGCGGAAAAATGACATTTTCTTGTCAAGCACGACAATAATGTTCTGAAAAATTGAGACGAATAGTGTGTCATAGCGACCACATAGGCGCCAGTTGTATCCTGTGTAACGAGCTAGAGTTGTTTCTTTTCATAAACAATTGCTAGCCCATCCTAAATTATATATTTATATCTCAATACAATGAACAAAGTGTAAAATTTAAATTAGAATATTAAAATACTACACCCCATGTGCGGTAGATCTACACAGTGTCAACTTAGACACTTTTGGATATACAAATCAAAATAAAATAAACTCCGCGGCGCAGTTTGCGCCTGTTACAGAGCATATCTCTTAACCGGTCACAGCGGACTTGAAGTACCTTTTCACGGTGCCATAACTTACTACAAGTTACTACGAGTAAGGTTATAATTTTATTGTTATGAATCATTAATTTGAGTCATTGTATACTAAGACAGTGTACAGGGTGTCTGGTTATAAGGTCAAGCCCAGAAAAACTGATCTGGCCTTAATTATTGACCTTATTTATTGACTACACGAACATTAAACTCCGAATCAGTACATTATTGGTGGTTTGAAAATATCGGAGCCATTCTAGTTATAAATTATAACAAACTAGATAGTAAGACTGACGTAATTAAAAACTCAAATTGTGATACAGCAAATTTAGGATTCAACAATATAAAGGAAGGTCTTAAGGACGGGTCCGTCGTGTTATTTACAAACTGGGCGTTTGGAAAAACGCTTTTTAGCACGTTATATAGAAACTATTGAATAGTTTTTTTCTCTGTATCAATAAAACACGGCTTCCGGCATCTCATGGAAATACTTTTGATGACATAGTTCACAGCAACGATCGCGTATTGGGTCTTGATCTTGACAAAAACGCAAATTTGACGCTTGAATACCACCAACACTGTTGATGCTATGGGTTTCCTTTTTTGACTGAAATGTTCGAAATAATAAGGCGCAAAAAATGACCACATAGTTTTTGTGTAATTGGTCTGGAACAAAAAATATTTTGAAAAATCCTAAAAAAATGGCTCAAAATTTCAAAATCTTGAGTTTGTACACAATATGACGGACCCTTCCTTAATACTTATCAATCACAGGATAATTTATTATTATACTAAATCAAATTGCAGTTATCTGACTTATTTAAGAACAGCAAATGGGAAATTGTAATTTTACTCAATTTTGCTGTGATCTCTTGTGCACGTCACATCGCCCATAATCAAAGTCTGAAAGTAATTTTAGTTACAATTGTTCGTGTTTTTGTTACCTGAAGTTCAGGTTCTGAAACCCTAATTTAAGTTACAGTAGTTCCTATAGCCAAATAGAAAAGTTTTTTTGGTTGAAACTTGTCTTTTTTCAATACAAATAATAGACAAATTCAATATTGCTTTTGAGCGCATAATGCTGTCTGCAATTTGTCTTCATTCAACAACTTCCAAAGAATGTTTTCAGTCAAAAGCGAAATTTGTACGTAAAGTGTATCGCAACTTATTGATTTTATACAAAAAATAATAATACGAACAAAAAATAAATAAGGCTTATTGGTACACAAAAAGTTTTTGTTTCGTATTGAGTTCGAAGGTCGCGAGTTATCACATATTTTATGAAGGACAAAACAGGTGTCGCTCCAATGCTTAACTCCCGCGCGCCCGTTATATTACTGCTGTTTGAAAAAGAGGAACAAGCTGTCTCTAATTATTTCAATAAGTTTACAAATTCAAAAGATAGTGTGATTTTTTTATATTTATATGAAATACACGTCAAATATTCATATACTAATAATTATAAAACTATTAAAGCCCGTAATCTGATGTCCATTCGCCTTTAAGTTGATATCAGTTGATGAGCATATTGATTGAATAAAAAACACTGATCCGTAATACCTCAAACGTTTTAGAAAAAAACTGAAAAGTGTGCATATTTGCCCAGACGGGCGCCCAGCTGTTAATGTGGCGTACGATTTCAAAATACTTACGCATACAAGTTTATTTCCATCAGCACTCCACTTTAGGGTCGTTTCCTTGCCATCCCACTTTTGTACACCGACAAGTGTACTTCCTTCCCAGTTATAGGTTGTCTTGACTTCGCGACCGTCCATGGTTTTCTCGTCCTTTTCGGCATTTATGGGAAATAAGTTGTTGCTGCTTTTGACGGTAGAAGTTGAGGCAATACGAACACTGCCACCTTCATCACTGATTTTTGTACTCGAGTTGGCCATACCGGCCGCTTTTCTCAGAGCCCAACTGACTCCCACTTTCTCCAAGTAGGCATCGAAGTTGTTATTTTTTTCAAGCTGTGCAAAGATTAAGAAGCTTTATCAAATATCTCGATTGTTGTTTTAGAGTGGAGGCAAAATCAGATTCCGAATTTTCATCAAAATTTATACGGCCCTTTTCATTTAAAATTTCGGTCAAATGGGTCGGTGTCAAAAATCGCTGATAGGCGTATCATTTGTTTAAAAATTGAAGAGGGTCGCCAAATAAGAGTCGCTTTCGCCAAATATTATTGCTCCAAATAAGGGTCGCTGTTTTTATGGCGGTTTATTAAAACACGAAAACGACCGTTATTTGGCGACCCCTAAAAATACAAATTCCATGTTTATATAGGCACCACGGTCTTTCGAAGAAAAAAATTTCAAACAAAAAGTTTATCGAAGAAAACGTTTTTCGGGAAATTTTAATGCATTTGTGATTTTTCACAAAAAAACGTTTCAGGTGAAATTCCACAAAAAAGGTTTTTTCAACAAACGTTTTCTGGAAATGACTTTTTCTTCGGAAAACGTTTTATTCCGAAAGACCGTGATGCAATCTGGTATAAAATATATAGCTTCCAATCCAATCCTTCCAGTTACCAAAAATGCTCGACATTACCTCCTCTTCTCTGGTCGACGTGCTGAAAAATGAAACTGTGAATTTATTCTCTAACACGTCTTAATTGCAGTATTTTTCCGCTGGCCGTATTAAATTAACTACTTATTTGCCAAGTTCAAAAAATACAATGGTTTTATTATTTGACAATTTAATAAGGCGTTTGTATTGATTGCTCGGCGCACACAAAAAATTGTTTAATTTTTTAGTAAAAAACAGGTAATAATTAGATTAAATATATGTTAGATTTGTTTTTTTCGGAATTTGATATTTAGTCTCAAAGGTTTATGTCGCGTGCAATTCCTATGGGCCTTATTAAACTTTAGCTAGCCCATGGAATAAAAAAAAATCGCATTCACTCGCAGTAAATCAATATATTTTTACTGCATTTTCACATTAGTTGGCACGACGCGTGCTCGACACAATCATTGATTTTGGCAAAAATTACTTTTGCTCTTTGAACTCCGTCAACCAAGGTAACCAATCAAGTATGATCATATTGAAAAATAGGTCACATTCAAGGCGTACATAATAAACGACAAGCCCTATCGATGGTACAGTTTGTAATACAAATTGTGTATAAGCGGCGGTACGTACGTGTAGGTTATATTGCCTTGCTATGTAGCCAAAGTTTTATATATTTGTCTAGCCTGATAAGAATAAGCTAGTACTTAATAGTAAAAACGGGCCCAGCAAATCGTTTTTGTTTGCTACTTGATGGCTTGAGTTTTACCATAGAAAAAGGGGTGCCGTCGAAGGATCTTGACACACTATAAAATTGTTTCGCTTGTCGAGATCTCCGTTCAGGCTATCCAAAACGGGAACTCGACACAGTTTCGATATCCCGTGTAGGTTAGGTAAATAAAATCATTTTGTGTCAGTATGGGCCGTTTTGCCAGACTGTGTGCCGAGTTCCCGCATCACCGAAAAAGTGATGTAATATTAATGCATCTTGAAATCTGCAAAGTTTTGAGAGGAAAAAATACAAATTGTATTATTATAACTTATTTGACCTATTTTCACCTATTTTTTGTACAAGTTATTTCTCAGTGTAAAGTACACTAAATGTTCAAGAATTTTTTTTTCGATTTTATCGCGTTCTTTAAAAGTAATTTTGAACAATAGGATATGCATCATATCATTTGATTCCTATTGAAGATAATCTTTCTGATTTGAAACAATGATTTTTTCCTCGGGGACAAATCCTACAAGTTATGCATATTCTCTTATTAACATTCGAAAATTTTGTACCAGTTTCACCCAGTTGGAATAATTGTACTAGTATGTATTTGAAATAATAGGACTAATAAAATTGCGGCAACATCAACAAAGCCTTGCGAGTTCACTTTGTCTACTGTGCATAAGAGAAAATAAATTAACCTTTGGGGGTCACCGTGTGACGATCGTCACACAAATTGTGGCCTATTGGCCCTCATATCTCATCCAAACGGGCTCAAATCATCAATCGCAAATAGACGGGTCTCACCAAATTTTACTTGGAACAAAAATTGGGGATATTGGTCTAGAAAGACTTTTTATGTTCGAGTACCCCGTAAAACAGTCTTTGCAAAGAATTTTATCATTTAAAAACGGCCATAACGCGCATCACACAAGATCACAAGATCATCACACAGTGTCCCCTACGGGTTATACCAACACCTTCGATCCTCTAGAGTTAAGCATAACATTTTTTTGTCCGCGAGGAAAAAATGATTGTTCCAAACATTTTTGTCGACATGTTGATAATTGTCTTACCTGGGTATCTCAAGTATAGACTATACTGTATAATATAATAATTTAATAATGGCTTCCGTATCTCAAGTATTGAAAAAATAATGGTTTCCCAATCGTTTTGAAAGTTATTATTATAGCTGATTCACGTGACAATCATAGCTAGGTAAAGAATTTTACCTAATTACATAGCTTTTTTGTATAGCTTAAGAAGCGAATAAGCTAATCGACCAGGTTTTGGAATTAAAAAAGTAAAAGTGTCAAATTTATATTGATTTATTGATGTTGATTAATTGAAAATTTCGATGAATTTCTTTTTAAAGTGTAAATACAATATTATTGTTTAATAAGTTGTGCGGAATCTTTGGGCGCTGTCGAAATTCAGGGCCTTTCAAAGTTTGCCATGCAGAGTTAGCTTATGTGATAAAATTTTCAATATAGAATAACGACAGCAAATCATACGGTTAATTCAAATTCATTGTTTTGGCGATAATAGTAAGTTCAAAAGTAAAACGGGTAAAAAATAACCATCTTTGGCACAGAAAACGAACACAAAAACCCGATTTGGGATTAGTCCCATCGATTTCGAGCTATTAGCGAAATGGATGAAAGGCACCGTCTGAATTGGTCTCTTGTCTTTTGTGGAGAAAGGGTAATCCGCCGAAATTTCTCCATTTATGGCCAATGAGAATGCTCAAACGGGCAAATTTTTGGCGGATTAACCTTTCGCCACAAAAGACAAGAGACCGATGCAGACCGTGCCGGATGAAAACATTGTCATATGACACTGTCCGGCCCGTAGGAGTTAAATACATAGAGTACGCAATTATCCGACTTTAAATTTGTTTTTGGTTCGTTCCTAAAAGCAAAGGTTTCCGAACATCATGTTTAAAAGTAACTTACTATAATCCTTGCATTTTCAAGAAACTTGCATTTTTATACTTTTTCTTGCAATTTCAAACCTAGAATTTACCTCCGTTAATTCCTCACAAAATAAGACTTTCGGTGAACATTCAATCATATCCATACTTTTATATAGAAGAATATCGCATAATTTATGCGGACTTTAACGACAATTTTCACCGAGCCTTGCGATTGGCTAATCGGGAGGAAAAAAAGGAAACAAACCAATCGAAAGGCGCGACGCTTCAACCGCAGAAATTTTTAGTAAAGTTTCTTAATTTCTTTAACAGGATTTTAAAGTTCCATAAATTGTGGCAAATCATCTTTAATTTTGTCTCAATGAATAAGCCAAAAATCCAACTGTGCCCAACTCAACGTAATTTGGCGGGAAATGAAGGAATTAATTACAAATTGACGAATTAATTTAAATATTTATAGTACATGTATTGTCTGACTCGAAATAGTAAGTTTATCCAGTTTATAGAATTCCACTGAAGTGAATGGGCAGACTATAGTGACTTATTAGTTTACTAGGATTATCTCAATTATTGGCAATTTGGCCCGTCTAGACGGCTTCTTCTTCTTTATCCTTTTCATTTTCGTCATCTTCGTCTTCACTCTCGTCCGTAAACTCCGTTTTTCCCAAAACGCCAGCTCCTTTGGTTGCTACAAAAAATAATTATGGTGGATTTCATAATCAAAATGAACCTGACGACCAACTCGAATAAAAAACAAATATTTTGCCAATCGTCGATTTTCTCAAGGGCCTAAAGAACGCCAAAAAAGAGTTGAAAAATTAGTTTTTTTTTCCGAAAATGAGAAAAAAAATACATTGAGCTATTTTTTTTGCCGATCGATAGAGCGTAAAAAGGGCGAGGTGTTTTCATCCATTTTCGAGAAAAAAAGTTTTTCAACCATTTTTTAGAAAAAAATTATTTACCATAATGGACCCATCACTTCACCTGGCTAACAAAGATATAAAATACTGTCTGTGGTAGGTACTTTTAAAGTACAATTAAGATTGAAAAGTAGTACTTTTTAAAGTACTACAGTCCTTACTCCCATTACGGGCGCTCCCATTACGGCCGTTTTTTCCGTCAAATTACGGTCGCTTGTTTATACTGCCGTATTTTGGGGGTCAATAATTCTATAAGGGCAGTTTTTTCTTGACAGCTTTGGCGTAGGTCATTTATTTGTAGACATATGTGTATTGAAAGGGTTTTTTAACAAACAGATAGCCAATATATTTTCGGAAAAATATCGTCAAAAATAAGAAATAATTTTAATAAAACAAAAAATAAACCCTTTAAATGCTAAACTGTCACATAAATCATAGAATAGGTAGTAAAACTAACATTTAAAAGTTCAATAAGCAATTTTGATATAAATTTGTCCCATATTAACCCTATTAGGGGCTCTAATCCCATTACGGCGGCCGTAATACGGCCGCTATTTTTGAGAACCGAAAACGGCCGTAATGGGAGTAAGGACTGTACTTTATCAGGCCACGGCGATTCGCGAATTTATCCCAAAAAAGCGTCCGTATTCAGAGTAAGGACTGTACATCTTTCTCAGCCAGCTGATTTATCACAAATAATTATTAATGATGAACAAAGCATGTACCTCTTCTGGTTACAGTCGGTTTTGCTACGCGTGTTTCATCTTCATTGAGAACACCTTCAGTGGATTCAACTGGATTATTTTTTGAACTCAGACAATTACCCATTTGGAAATTCTCCAAAGTGTATGTCCTTTTCTCGAGTACGTTTTACTTCGACGGCGGTTTCGAACTGAAGATTCAACTAATAAACTCGGCCGTTATTTTCGCGTAGTATTCTAGAAAATCTTTTAGATTGCCGAGGAAATAAAAAATCCAGCCTTATGCAAGAAAAAAGTGAGTTGACCAGGTTGCCCACAAACTTTTTTTTAATTTTTTTTTCCCAAAAGCTACAAAATACACTTTTCCGATATCGTTTGTGGTACTCCTAAACCCGAAGTTTGTGGGAAGCCTAAACTTGACCCAATAGCGAAAAACGTATGCTAAAAAAGTGACTTGACCTTACCCTACTTAGGACAGCGGTCAAAATGGTTGACTTTACAACCAAAAACTCTCTGGCGAATAAAGGCAGATTCAGGCAAACAAATTATTGAAGCTGGCGTGTTTTATTCTTAAAAATCCAATGGTGCTATAATGGTTGCATGTACATCAAATGCATGTGAAACAACGAGAGAAATAATAAAATAAAGAAACCCTTCAAAAATATAAAAGAGTCGATTTTTTTTATAACGGGCGCGCAGTATCAGTAAGGTCCGTATATCTAGGACTGCTTCTTTTTTAGGCTAATCCCTAAGTCCAACGTTATACAGCAATCATTTTACTTGTAATCGCCTCAGCTTGAAAGATACATGAATTTTGAGTTCCGGACGTTAGCAAATAAGGCTTAGACCGGAATTTAAAATTTACTACAGCTCCGACCTTCAAATTGTGCCTTTTGCGTTTCC
Organism: Oikopleura albicans; assembly: GCA_004367875.1. Classification (NCBI taxonomy): domain Eukaryota; kingdom Metazoa; phylum Chordata; class Appendicularia; order Copelata; family Oikopleuridae; genus Oikopleura; species Oikopleura albicans. The sequence continues at coordinate 682,994 of SCLG01000024.1, forward strand.
GAAAAACGTGCACAATTTGAGAGTCGTGCAAAATTTGGTAAAATTGTCATTACCAAGTTGACAACTGGTTTTCTAGCGCGCTTTGGAGTCATAAATATACAGGGGGGTCTGGTTCAAAAAATTGATTCGTTTTTCGTTTCGAACAAAAAGTAACAAATTGAATCAATTAATTTTGTCTGGCAAACCAAAATGACTTTTGGCAAGTCTCGTACGTTTTTCTGAAAAGTGCTTGAGCAATTGAAATTTGGCAGCCGTGCACAATTTGAAAGCCGGACTGTACCCTCCCTGTAGTATATCATCTGATATAAATAGTATATCATCAGATGTACTACAGTATATACCATATATGATATACTGTATATGGGCGATAGACTATGGCGTAATGCATGTGCAAGAACCTGCAAATAACAAGAATTAGTTTTGTCACAATAGATTTTATGAGCTCCGAAATTCGACTTACCCTTGCAACCACTTTAAAATTTAAGGGTCACTTTTACAAAATAATAACATTGATTTCGAATTCAAAAGACCTTTTGAAGATCCTTCAGGATCAAGCGATTTCTCCAAAAAAATGAGTTAATAAAAACTGTATGAAAGGGTAGGCTGTAAACCTTGCGAACTTTAAAAAACAAAACTTAATTTGTTTAATTTAGCAATTGCTAATGGCTCATTGCTAATGGCTCATCTACTTGTAACACTACCTAACTTAGATTACATCAACCATAATTTACATTTATTAGGCAGTTTTCATGAAGTGTTCAAAATTATATATGCAGAAGATATTGTAAGTCATTATCAGTCATCATCGGGAAAGTCTGTTTGTTGGGTAAAATCCTCCCATTCCATTTCCTCGATTCCATGAATTCTATAGAACAACCACTTCGATAATAATTTTCTATTTGAACTTGTCACCGGAACTCTTTTCAAATCAAACTTCGCCATCAGTACAATAAGCAGCTTTGAATCCATTTTTTCAATATCGTGCTGTCCGAGTGAATCCAAATTGTCGGGAAGCGAATCAGTGGTACAACCTTGGAGGGGTTATTATGTGGGCCAGCTACATAATGATACTCAATAATTTATGGAGCATAACTTAGGTTTAATCATTATGTCAAGACTATAAATGGCCTTAACTTTCAGGGAGAAATGCGTAATAATTATCACAAATAGCTCTCAAAGGCTCAAAAAAGTGATAAAATGATATTAAAAATCGTCGATAGACGAGTCTAGTAAAAAAAAATTTCGTAAAATTTGACTAGACTTTATCGACAATTTTTAATATTGATCATTTTATCACTTTTGTGAGCATTTGAGAGCGATTTGTGATAAATGACTCATTTCCCTATACAAACACAAACAACTGCTTCCAGAGAACTATCACGAATTTTTCACGTCAACTTTTGTACAGAGGTGTTTAAGGTCAAGCTCAAGCAAACTGACTTCACCTTAGTAAAAAAACCCTGTAAAAAGACATGATTTCTATCGACAGAAAAGTCCCCGCTGACACATTTATGTAGATAGTACGTCTTCGCTCAAATCTGTGAGCCATAACAATCTTTGTGTAACTGGCCTTTGTAACAACTCCCCCCGTTTGGGAACTAGTTAGTTGACGAAGTTTTCGAATATAAACTTTTCGGGTGGTCGACGTTATTGGTCCGACATTTAATCCTGCTGCTAAACACCGTCTTCGCAATTCATCATCAGAAAGATTCATATTTTTCTGAAAAGTTTTTTTTTGAAGTCAATATTTGCCGGAATAGATTTTATTTAAATTATACAAGACGGACAAAGTCATTTAGCCATTTAGAATTAGGGTAGTATGTCACGCTTTCGCGAACCAAGGTTGACCGTAAGGTTTAAAAACAGGTGTAATTAGTGGTTATGCGAACAGGGCCAATAATTAGCTTTGTGACAATCCTTTAAATTATTTCTGCAAAAGTAAATATTAAACTTTAACATTAAATATAGGCAAATTATGAATACTCTGAAAAGAGGAGTGAGATAATTGCGATTTTGAGAACGTTTCTATTTTTATACAACTCCCTGTGGGAAGTAAGACCCCCACTAGCCAGCAAAACTATTCACAAAAGGCCAGTTCTGATTTTGGCCAGTTGAGAATCTCAACTTGAGATATAGTTCAATTCAGATGCAAATGCACCTAAATTTAGGTCGGATTCTTGGCCAAAAAAAACATATTTTGGCCAATTTGTCGATTAATTCGACAAAAATTCAATTTCTAAACCGATAATCAGATTTACCGTGTTCGATTACATATAAATGTAAACCGTTCTTGATAAAATCGGCTAGTCCAATTTTTCTCAAAAAATCACAAAATCAATGCTAGGAATATCCTATATCGCAGCGTCACTATATTGTGGACTTAATTGCAACTAGCTCATTTTCGACTAGAACCTAGTTTTTCTTTCTATATATGAAACTCCAACTGAGAGGTATATTTGATGAACAACAAAAAATGTGATTTCAAGGGAAACTACAGAACGATTAATGATTTCCATAGTAACATATATTGAAGACGCGTTTTAAACAGAAAATTGCAAAACGTGTTAGGTACGTAAGAAGGCTTGATGACATCAAGATTTTGATTCCATCTGGTTTAAATAAATAAGTACTTTTTTGTTTTCCTTTCCAACTTAACCAAAGAAACAAAAGTAAAGCTGACAGTATATAAATTAAATTTGAACATGGTTAAGTTTTGTTTTTAAAAGTTGATAGGCTGGCCAAAGGCGGCGGTATGGGCCGCTTCCTTGAATGCCTCGGACATGGTGGGATGCGCGTGACATGCGCGAGCTACGTCTTCAGCTGTTGCACCGTATTCCATGGCCAGGACACCTTCAGCGATCATTTCACCTATAATTGAGATTTAGATACAGGGAGTGTTGGTTATAAAGTAGTTTAACCCCTAAAGGGATACAGGGGGCCTAAAAGTAAGGGTCACCTTTTTCGATTTGAGGTGTAACCTAAAAAAAGTGAAAAAGACATGATTTCTATAAAAAAATATTACCCGTGTTTTACCCGTGTCGTCTAAACGTGTACTTGAGATATAAGTTCTGAAAAAAAAAATGCCGAAAGATGGCTTTTACTTTGACGAGTGGTCGTTACTTTGAGAAAGCGGCCGTTACTTCAAGGGCTTTTACTTTAAGGCCCCGTGAACTGTAAACAATAAAAAATCCAAAATAGCCATTAGGTAGCATTTTCGATGGACATTGGAAATTAAAGAAAAACACTTTTCGGGCAACTGTAGTAATTATTTGTCTAATTATTTGATTTCGACACTTTTTAAAAATGGAAAGAAAACTTTCCGGTACCCTAGTTATACGCCGTATAATATACGGTCAATGACTAAAATACTGACTTGAGCGTAAATGTATTTTTTAACCAACAAAAGTGACCACAGTTTTTAGCTCATAAATTCAAACCTCCGACTGGTCCCATGATGTGAACTCCGAGAATTTTGTCTGTGTCTTTATGTGAGAGAATTTTGACGAATCCATCGGTATCATTGACGGTTTTTGCGCGGGAATTTGCCATGAAAGGAAAGCTGCCAACCTATACAATATTAGTTTTTTATATAGATTTTTTTGATATCAAGAAAATAAATATACAAAGATAATATGTGATTGTAATGAATATAAGTACCTTATATGGGGTTCCCTCGGCTTTAAGGTCCTCCTCCGTTTTGCCAACCCATGCGACTTCTGGATGTGTGTAGATGACAGATGGAATGCAGTTATAGTCAATATGAACGGCTAAAATATAATATTCTTTTTTTGGTTTACATTTTTAATGTATTATTACGTTTGCCGGCGAGGTGCTCGACGCAAATGATGCCTTCGTCTTCTGCCTTATGCGCCAACATGGCACCACGAACGCAATCACCAATTGAATATACAGATGGGCATGATGTCTGAAAATAGATGTCAGAAAGCAAAAGGGGGGTCGGATACAGAGGTCGGCAGGAATTGATATTTTTATACCCTACCCTTCACTGAAAATTGGGTACTAAAAATTTGTTTACCCTAGCTAAAATAAACTGTACTCTTCCATACCCTACCGTTGAAAATTGCCCAAGTTTAATTTTTTCACGTTTTCGCCGAATTTTATTACCCTTCCATACCCTACCATTGAACGTTACCCGTGTTTACCCTTATCCGAGGACAAGGGTAAAAAATCTGCCGACCTCTGGTTGAATATTAGACCATCTCTTAAAAATGATCATGAGACCTTAGAATCGTCCGTAAAAACCTTCGATAACAAGTCCTTAACTAATGCATTTGCACCATGAAAGTTCACAAAGCAACAATTTTATAAACAAAAAGTGGGGGGAGTGGGGGAGTACTTCATGTAAACAAAAAATGTAAGAAGACATGACTTTAAAGATTTTTTCCCAAAAGACATGATTTTGAAAGTATCAACTAACTAGATCTTAGTCTCAAACGACACCATATATAGTCTTATGAGACCTTCACCAACGTCCATTAAATTAGCCGTATTTCACATATAGTGTGAGACATACCATAAAGTTATCATCAACGGGGATTTGTCCGCGTTCGTTGACCTTAATGCCACATGTGTCAAGGCCAAGGTCAGCTGTGAATGGTCGACGACCGACACAGACCATGATAACGTCAGCATCGAGTTCTTCGGCCTTGCCACCTTTGCCTTCCATTTTTACCTTGTATGCGCCGTTGGCCTGTTGCTCGGCGCCCATAACCTTGGTTCCGAGCTTGAATTTCAGACCTTAAAAACATATAAACATATTTATACGTATAATTTAAAACAGTCCTAACGAGGCGCTATTAAAATATAACGTATTTTGACAGTCGGTAATTGTAAGAGTTTCTTTGCTTGTTGGCTAATAGTTTGTACACTAGCTTACCAAAGTTTTCATACATATGATTTTTTTTATTAATAAACAAAATAATAAATAAAAAAAATTACCGAGGGGTTCTGGAGATACACATATTTTGTACTTTGACAGTCAAATTGACAGGTTTTACCCGATACATCCGTTAGAAAGGCTAATTATTCAAATGACTAGTTTTTCGAAAATAGTCATTTGTGACATTAGTCATTTGATATATTAGGCATTTATGATTTGGTAAAAAATAGTCATTTGTGATTTTAGCCATTTGATATATTAGTCATTTGAAGCAGAGGTCGGCACATTGGATTTTTTTTCTTGTCCAACCCGATTCCAATTCCACGGGTAAAGGTCTTTTACCAACTTTTACCCGAAAAAACGGGTACCCGAGTAAAACCCGTTTTTTTTTAAACGGTTGTCCAACCCGATTCCGATTCCAACCCGCGGGTAAAACTCTGATAGATTCTTACCCGAATTCCGTTACCCGAGTTTTACCCGACTGTGTAAGCCTGAAAATCGTTGTCCAACCCGTTTCCAACCCGCGGGTAAAATTCGGGTTGGAATCCGAGTGCCGACCTCTGATTTGAAGTATTAGCCGTTAGGAAATCCGTTTTTTGCGAGCTCTGCATAGACATAGGCTTTTTTATTGACTGTAAAAAATATGGTCATAACTAGTCCAACACCCGCGGAATTTTTATTTCAATTTGAGGTCTACTAATTTTTCAACGACCATACCTTGTTTTTGGAGGGTGCGTTGGAATTGTTTAGCAACTTCGGCATCAATTCCGATACCACCGATGCTATTGAGGAATTCGACAACGGTAACTTTTGCGCCATATCGTGCCCAGACCGAGCCCAATTCGAGACCAATAACACCACCACCAATAACGCACAATTTCTCCGGGACCGACTTGAGCGAAAGTGCGCCCGTAGATGAGACCTGGAAAATAATTACATTATCAACCGTAAGTTTCATTCCGTCATGTTCAGACAGACTCTGGGTAGTCATTTTTACTGATCTTTGGAGTTACTGGGCGGTCGGATTTGCAAAAGACCAGAAAATACTTGACCCTAAATGAAAAATGGACTGTCTCAAAAAAGAGCAAAAATACATTATTTCGATAGAGAAAAAATGTACCAGTAAGGGGGAGGTGTTCGCCCAACAAAAGGCCAAAAAAGGCATCATTTATGTTGCAAAAATTGACTTGACCTTATAGGCTATAAGTTACAGCGGTAAAAATAGCAGACCTTATAAGTTATAACCATCAATCTGTGTATAGTATGATATGAGTACCATATCATTTTATATAAACTTTCACATACAGGGGGTCTGGTTATTAAGTCAAGCCCGAAAAAATGACTTGACCTTAATGCACTCCAAAAAGTGTCTTGACCTTATAACTATTTTTAAATTTTTTTTTTAAAGAGATGATTTTGCCCAAAAAATATGGCGAACGGAGGGGGAGATCTTCACTCGAGAAAATGTTTAAACAGACATGATTTATTTTGAAAAATGACTTTACCTTAGTTCAAAAAAGATGACTTGACCTTATAACGGTCACACCTTGTGACCTTTTAACCAGACCCCCTGTAATAAATATTATTTCACGGAGGACTTTAAGAAATAGAGGCAACTCTTGTACTTACGATTGTGTCTTCGTCAATTTTGATTGCGCCGCCCGGAAAGGGGGTTACTTCGGAGCCGGTGGCCAGCAGAACATATTTCGTATTGATTTCATCTGTGGTG